>JAHBCN010018646.1:0-16924 GCA_019359885.1 Listronotus oregonensis
CTTACCCTTTTTTGGACCCAAAAAAGGCTGTTCGTCTTATTAATGATCCAACGCTCCCCAAGAAATTTTTCCCCCTTCTTCTTGCCCATCGTCGAGCTGTAGGGGATCTGTCCTCTTCTAAAATTATTTTGGGGGCCCCTTCTGCTCGGGGAATTGGCCAGTATTATTCCCTCTGGCAGCTCCCAACAGAGCAACACGTGGGTGCAACTTTTTAAATCACCACAGTTCAGTTAGAGAGGCCCCGTTTTTCCCCGGGGCTTTCTTCGTTCCTTTATTCCTGGAGTGTCAAGACTATGGAACCTCCCCCCCCGCAGAAGTTTTTCCTTCTCCCCCCAATCCCAAAAAAATTTAAGTCCCGTGTGAACAAACTCCCTCTCACCACACTGAAGACACCCACGGTACGTTAGTACTTAGGCATCAGCCTTCGTGGACTGTCCCAAGATAAAAAAAATGTCGATAAAAAAACCCCTTCGGAGTTAAATTAAGTTTAAAATTGTGAAAGTTTTAGAAATGAATACTTAAAGTTTTTGTAGAACTTTGTTAATATATTATTTATACAAGTAGGGTTTTCTTTTAAGGTAATATTTAAAAAACTATGATAAACCTTAATCCTTTAAACCCCCAAAATTTAACTTGCAAAATAAAAGGTAATAAATATATGGTTTTAAATTTTTTAAAAAAAACATATGTCATCGCAAAAAAAAAAAGTTTATTGGCCAAACGTAAGATAAAAATGTTTTATAAACATACGTGAAAAAACGGCTCCATATAAAAGTACAGGGAAAAAACCCCAAAAAAATTTATAAATTTAAAAATTTTTTACCCTTTTTTTTTTCAAATTAATTTTTGATTTAAATTTTTTTTTTATTTTTGGGGAAAAACATTTACTAAAATACATCTTTTAATGGTAAACTTCTGCTACTATTATATTTTTAGTACCGTAGCTTCTGGCAAGATTATTAATTATTTACCATTAATTCGTCACACCTATTTGGTATTAACGTAATTGATAATTTAAAAAAAAATTTTTTTAGGGTTTTTGCCTGGTTTAAAAAAAAAATGTATTTAAAAAAATTAAAACGATAAGTTTAAGGACTTCAAAATATTCTAATTTTAAACCCCCCGGGTTAAAAAAAAATAATTTTTTTAAAATTAATGTCATGAAATTAATTTAATGTATAAATTTAAGCAAAGGGTTTAAATTTTTTTTAAAAAAATTTTTTAAAAAAATTACAATTCTCCCATTAAAAAAAAAAAAGGGAAAAAAAAATAATTAAAATGTGTATTATTAAAAAAAAGTTGTTTTAAAAAAAAAAAGGCCCAACCCCCAACTCTGTTTTTTTTTCCCCTTGGTTTTTAAAAAGGGAAAACCCTTTAAAAAACCTTTTAGGTACATATAACATTTATTCCTTTTTTTAAAAAGAAACCCTTTATTTTAGCGATGGCATTTTTTTTTTGTTTCCCCTGTATAACAGGGTTTTTTTTTTGAAGTACTTTATTAAAAAGTTTCTCTCTTTTTTTTTTTTTTTCCCCAACTTTTTTTTAAATCTAATAAAAACAAGATGAAAATTTTTTTTTTTTAAAAAAGTTTAAAGAATAC
Organism: Listronotus oregonensis; assembly: GCA_019359885.1. Lineage (NCBI taxonomy): Eukaryota > Metazoa > Arthropoda > Insecta > Coleoptera > Curculionidae > Listronotus > Listronotus oregonensis. The sequence continues at coordinate 1,601 of JAHBCN010018646.1, forward strand.
TTATAAAAAAAAAGTGGCCCCTTTGGGAAAAAATTTTTTAAAATTTTGCCGAGCTTTGAATAGCTTTTTTTTTTAAATAAAAAAAATTTTTTTTTGGGGTAAATTATTACCCCCTTTTGTACATTTTATACTTTGAATAAATTCAAAAAGGTTAAAAGCAGGACAAAAAGTGTATTATTATATTTTTTTCATCATTTTTTGTAATTTTTTTTTACGTATCAAAAATAATTTATTAATGGCGCATTTTAAAACATGATTTTCTAACTATATAACAGATTATAGTACATGCTACAAAAAATACACAAAATGAACATTGCGTCTTTTTAAAACCTTGCCATTCAAATGACAATCATTAAAACATCTTTTCAAGTTGGTTCCCCCAAAAACCCAAATACATTTAAAAAAAAAAAAAAAAAATGGAAAATGTACGATTTCTACACTTTAATAACCAAACTTAACCCTTAACGCGCTTGCTAGGCTTGCGTTTTAAGGGGGGACTCAAACATTAATTGCCCTTTTTAATCCCCTTTTTTGTTAAACGGTTATTAAATTAGTTCGTTTATTCTTTCCCGGGGGGCCCTTTTTCCTATGCTTAAAGATCAAGTATAATAAAAAAAAAATTTAAAAAAAAAACGGTTTTTAATATTAATAAGTTTTTCAGTCCTTAAAGATGCTTTCAAATTTTTCCCCTTTAAAAAATATCACAAATTAAATTTTCCCCCCCGGGTTTTTAAAAAACCGAGAACTTTAAGCCCTTTTTTTTAGGCCCGGGGGTTTTTTTTTTTTGGACATACTTTAAATGTTAAAGAAACTGCCTTATAGTTTTTTGGCCCAAAAAAGTATTATAAAGTGGAGCAGGGGGTTTTTGGGGGTAAATATAATCCAAATTTTTGGGGGGAAAAAAAAAAGGATAAAAAAATTTCCTAATTTGTTTTAAATCTATTTGGTTCCCTGGTATCAGGATGAAAAATTTTAAAATTCATCAGTAGAAAGGGGAAAAAAAAAAAACCTTTTAAATATATTTTTTTGTTTTTATTAGATTTAAAAAAATGTCCTAATAAAATTCGAAAAATTTGCTCTTTTTAATAAAAGATTAAAAAAAAAAATCAATATGTAATAATATATCACTCACAACTTATTTTATTTTCAAATATTAATTTGTAATTTCTTGTTCTTTAATATATGCTTTTTAAATATATTATAAATAAAAATACTATATTAACTGGGGCAAGCATAAATAAATTAAATATCTAAAAATATTGTAAATAAAAGGAAATATAACGGTTGCATTAAAAAAATGGTCATCAAAGAGTAAGTTATACATTATAAATGGTTACATTGCTGCCAAAAGATCCAAATTTATCATGTGCTCTAGGTGTTTTAATAACTGAACTTGTTTTCATATAACATATAAAGTTCATTACAAAACCAAATTCTTTGAGTAAATTTATATTACTATTTTTAAATCAAATCAAAGGAATTGATTGCGTTATTGTTTTTATTCGTAAAAAAATGTCAAGCTATCTTGCGTTGTAAAAACAAAGTAATTTAATGATTCAGAAAAAAGCTACAAATATACATATATCACCTATTTCAAATTACCACCACAACAAGGCACCATGCAGGTTTTAATATAAATCTTTGTAAAAATTAATATTTTTACTCGAAAAAGGTTTTTAAAAGGGGGAATTTGCTGAGCCTGCCCAAAACCCCTGGGGGGACTGATTGCAAGGATGATTCAGTTGTAACCCAACCATGACATTTAGAAGAAAAAATGTATGGAACCGAGCGTAAGCCAAAATTCCGGGAAAAAAATAGATTTTTTTTTTGGGGATTGAAAAAAATTTTAATTTATCCCCCCAAGAAAATCTGTGGAAAAAATTTTCCTTTATTTCCCTACTTGTATATCCCAAAAAAAAGTTAAGCGAAAAAACAGAAATTTCTACAAAATTTTACGAAAATTTTTAAAAAAGAAATATATTTTCAATATCTTAGAATGTAAAAAAATTTTGAGCTAAAAAAAGGCACCCCCAAATTTTCCTTAAAAAATGTCCCCTTTTTTAAAAAAATCGACTTATCTTTGCAAAACAGACATACAAAAAAGAAAATAATTTTTTTGTTTAAGTGCCGATCATTTTCCGGTTTTTAGTCAGATAATTTCCAAGAAAGGATTTTTTAAAAGCATGGGGGGAACAGGTTAAAAAAAATACGAATTAAAATAGAAAACATGTTTTTTCATAAATTTGGGTAAATAAAAACCCATTTAAAAAGGTAAACGAACTGAGTTATATTTTTTTTAAAAATTTTATTTTTTTTAAAAAAATAGCTTCGTATTTAAAGAAAATTTTTACATTAAAAGATAATCTTCAGCCAAGCCAAGGTTTTCCCAAAATTTTTTAAAAAGAATCATAATTTTCGGAAATCTTTGGGGATAAAAGGGAAAAACAAAAAAAAAAATCTAAGAAAATCGTCAAAAAACCTACAAAAAAGGTTTAACCCCAAAAACCATTTTAAAAACCAAAAATATTTAAAAAAAAACTTTAGAACTTAATGTTTTTTGTATGAAAGGGGGAGAAAGAAAGAATTTTTTTGATTTTCTTTAAAAAAATTTTGCTTTAAACGTTTTTTAAAATGACGTGTCGACTTTATCTGAAACCAAGGTTTAAGTACTGCATTTTATAATATTTATCCCTATTATGCAATTATCTATTTTTAAAACTTTTTTATATTTTATTTTTTTTTTAGAAAAAGTTTTAAAAAAAATAATAGAACAATAAAAAAAAAACTTTCAAAAAAAAAGGGGAAAAAAAAATGTTTGACCCCCAAATTTTTTTTACATTTTTAATTTTTTTGAAAATTTGGGTTAAGGGGGTTTCCCCCTTAAAATCAAAGTTTATAATGTTTGGTTTTGCTTTTTTTTTTTGGGGGGAAAAACCCCCCTTTTGCAAAAAAATTAAAAAGGAAAATAAAACCTTATGAAAATTTAAATCATGCTAAATAAATTGAATCTATTTTTCTTTGGGTTAATTTAACATTATATTTGTAACGTTTCAACCGTTAAAAAACCCTTAAAACGAAATTCAAAAAAAAATTTTTCATTTTAAAAAAATTTTTAATAAAAACTTTTTTTTAAAAAAAAAAAATTTTAACCAACCTTTCAACATTGCAATTTTATTATAAACCAATATAAAAATATAAATAGGGAAAAAAAAAAAATTATACAAAATTTTTCCGGGAAAAGAAAAGATACCGGTTTTTTAGGGGAAATTATGTCCGAAGTGGGTTATTTGAATTTTTCGAAAAAAAGTTGATTGGTTTTTTAACATGGGTTAAAAGGTTTAAGGTAAAAATTTTTAAAAAAAAATTTTTGGGGTTTTTTTAAAAGCAAAAGGTTATGTAAATAAATCCTTTTTTTAATTTTTAAAGGACTAGAATAAGGTGGCCCCGCTCGTAAATAGGGTTTTAAAAGGGCCCAATTTCCAAACATTTATTTACAGAAAAAAATTTTGAAAAGAAAAGTCTTTTATTAAAAATATAATTTGTACTTTACATTTTTTTTGATTCCCCTATTTTTGGGGTTATTTTGAAGAAAAAGGCATTTTTCCAAAGGGGTAATCGTTTTTTTTTTTGAGTTCCCCAAATTTTTTTTTTAAAATTTAAACCCAAAATTTAATTTTTAAACTTAAGATTTTTTTTAAAAACCCCATATAAAAAATCCCAAAAGGGACAAAACTTTTTAATTAAGAGGAAAATTAGGGGTTTTTTTAATGATTTTTCGTAGAAAAAGTAAAAGGGCCTACCTTATTTTTTCATAACTCGTCTTTTTATGAAAAAACTATTTTTTTGGTTTTTAAAAAAAAAAGGGGTTATTATATACTTTAAAAAAAACCCTTTTATGTTTTCCTTGAAAAAACAAACTTTTCCCTTTTTTGACTTTTAATCTTTAAAAATTTTGGGTTTTAAAAAAGCTAACCATTAAACCCTAGCGGTCTGTATTTTGTTTTTAAATTATAAAAAACATTTTATCAGTTTTTTTTTTAAACTACAATTTTGCTTTTACAGTTTTTTTGATAAAAAGCATATTTTTTTGGGGTTTTTCTGAAAAACCCATTAAAGCATTGATTTTTTTTTCGAAAACTCGAAAAAAATTAGTTTTACGAAAAAATTCTTTTAAAAAAATTCTCTTTTATCGATTTCTTAATTAAAAATTTTAAAAAAAATTTCCCAAATGGGGGGGCAACCACCCCCCGGGTAAAAAACCCTCGGGATGATTGGACTTTGATCCTTGGGCTTTCCCTTCCCTTTAAAAAATTTAGGAAAAAAACCACCCTACAAAAAAAATTCCCCAAAAAAATGCCTCATCGCCTGTACTAATGTTTCTTTGGGGGTTTATTTGTGGTTCCAGAAAAAACTATGACGCGTTAACACACGCGATTAAATTTCGTTTAAAAAAAAGTTTTTTTTAAGGGACAACAAGTTAAAACACATGTGGGATTAAAAATTTGTTTTTGAAATATTCAATAAAATAAATAACAAATTGTTTTTGATTTATTTTATAATAATGTCAAATGTGTAATTTAAAATTATTTATAACATTACTAACAAAAAACAAAAAATTTTACTATTCCCTTTAAACAATTGCAAAACTCGGTTTTTTTAAGACACTTTATTTAAACCATGATTGAGCTAACATTTTTTTAAAAGGAAAAAAGGGGAAAAAATTTAAAAAAAAAAGAAATTTGGGAGAAATTTTAAAAAAAAGGCAAAAAAAAATTAAAAAAAAAAAAAAATAAAATATGTAGATCTTGCTTAGCAGTTATAATTTTAAATATAACATAGTTTAAAAAAGGCCATTGAATGAAAAAACCTCTATATAAGTTTCTTTAAACAGTATCCATTTAAAGACAGTCAATATTTTTTAAAAAATTTTCCCCTTACAGGATGTAAAAAGTATGTTCCCCAGATTTTACTGGGCGATAAAGGAACTCAAAACAAGCCAAAAAGTCAAAAACACATAGTTCAAAAGGTATTTGCTTTAAAATTATGTCTTTTCAAAGTTTAAAAAAATTGCCAACACCGCGCCAGGTTTATCATATCGAGTCGAACGTCAACCGTTTTTTTGCGAGGTTTAACGTAATTAGCTTTTTTAAAAAGATGTTTTTTTACATAAAAATTACTTTTTGCAATTTATTTTAATATTTTAATTGAGAATTAACTTAAATAAAAAACAATAAATTATTGTTTGGCCTGTTATTTTATTTTTTGGATGGTATGTAGTTCCCAGCTCTTATGTACCAGCCTTTCTTGCGTAAAAATTACGTTTTTTTCTTTACTTTCTACTTTATTTGTGTTTTTAATTTGTAATTAAAAAATATTTGTACTTACCTTAAAACAAGGCTGAATATCCCTTTTAAGAACACATATTTTTATATTTTAAAACAGCAACTTACTATTTTGCTTAAAGAACAGAAAGTCTCTATTTAAAAAAAAACAGCTGTAAGTGGTGGCATGTGATACGTTTACTTTGCGGCCTAGTGACCTCGTAGTAATACCAGGATTTTCTTCTGTTATTTCCAAAGTTCTTTTTTCTTGTTCTACAGTTATGTACCTCCCGGGATTTCTCGGTTGCATATATCCCGTTTTCAAAACTCTTTGGTACCGTTGTGGAAACCTTTTATGGTAAATTTGAGTTGCTAAATTAGCATTTTGGTTTGCCCCACCGTAAATTGATAACATATCGGCATATTTTCGATTGTACATTACACGACTGACTTGTTGGACTTCACGCTACAGGTAGCGCTGTTGCCAATTGTTTTTTAAATTTTTTCATTTGTACACTGAAACATTTAAAACTTAGTTTATTTTATTAGCAAATAAATTTACCGATGAGCGACCAAGACGAAAGTTGCTAATTGTTAAGCTTTTCAGAAATAATAATTGCTACCAAAGTTTACAACCTTGATATCGTTTGGACAATAATTTGTCAACTTTTGTCACATATGTCATGGGAACTTTTGACTTGTTTTGAGCTTCACTGTCGCCCATTAAAGTCGTGAGCATCATACTTTTTACACCCTATATATCCATATAAAACTTAATGCCAAATTTGTTATGAAGTATACAGCTATATGAAACAAGAATTAAAAAAAAAACATAATGTAATATTTTACGAATGTAATACGTATTATTAAAGCTTATAATAAGCACCCTTACATTAGTTTATCATTAAATTTGTATCCTTTAACAAAACTCTTATCTTTATAAAACACACATGCAGAAAGAGAACGAAAATAATTTTCCTAAAGTGCCACATCGTTTGCCGGCTTTAAACCTGGTAATTTTTATACCGGTTATCTTTGAATATCAAAGTGATTAAAAGTTTAATTAAATGCAAAATAAAAAGATAAGTACATAAGTTTATAATAATAATTATTTTATATACACAAATAAACGAATTCTAAGCCGTGTTATTTTGTAATGTAGGTCATACAAAAAAATATACTGTAAATTCTAAGCTATTTTATTTATAATGTGCTGTGAGTCATACACCAAAATCTATTGTTTGAAATGCACTTAGGGCGTATAACATGTAGATCATAATTTTTTGTGTGGCATCTGTTGCGACATCAAGTAGCGGGCGTGCAAAGCAGGTCAAACATAAGAGATCTCACCATTAATAATAAAGTTTGAAAAGCTGTAGGTTATTTTTATAACATTATTTAAGTGAGATTAAAGGGTGAACAGCAAAAACTGATTTTGTTTAGCAGAATATTTTATTTTTTAATATACAGTGTGGTAAAAGAAAAAATTAAACAAAAATGATTTTAAGTCTCAAAAAGACACTTTGACACTTGTCACGTGACTGCTGTTATGATGGCAAATTTTAAAAATGTGATGACAAATATTAAATAATGTGGTTAGAAGTTAGAGTGTAAAACAAAGTAATTAAAAGAACTGTTTAAAAATGAGTTTTGGACCTTTTTCAAAAATTTCACCTAAAATAATTTCCTAAGCACCTATTGTAATATGTTTTAAAATAAAAAATCAAATATATAAACTTTTTTTTTAACTTAATGAACGTAGTTAGAGTACCGTTATAAATTATTTGCTTTTAGATACAAGGCATTGAGACAAGTGAGGTATAACGTCTACAGTAATTTTTTTTTCTGGTTAATTAGGGCTTAAAAATAAATGACTTATAAATACAGGATGTAGGAAAAATCACTACTTCTCAAAGGTTCCTATTTTTTATAATAGTTAGTAAATGGGTCTAAAAATAACATCTAAACAGTTTTGTCCTATATTTTTTTTTATAAATCTGCTAATAAACTTTATTACTTTATTACTTATTACTTTATTTTTTAAACTTTTAACATCACACTCTTTAAATTTGCCTCCATAGAGTCACGTGTCAGGCTTTTCTTTTTAAATGTTTGGATGGGTTAAAGATTTTTTATTACCAATAATATTTTTTAAAAAAACAAGGACGAGTATAATAAGAATATGTACTAAATAATATAGAGTGTTTAATTAAATACTTTACAGGATTTTTACTGGATTAAAAAAAAATTAGCATCCCCTTTTACCAAATAATAATATATTTTCCTGGAGTCCTGTTATCAGGATTTATTTAGCTGCGGCGCGAGTACCTGTCGCTTCCTGCTCGCGGTTGTCGCATCAGCTGCCGCCGTCTATTTTTAGAAACCGACTCACAAAGGCGGTGGTGAATCAATAGTATCCTTTTTAATTATTGGCATATTTAATCTTTCGCAAATATTTTAAAAAATATGGAATTTAATTTCTTATTGAAACAAGTAATACGAATGAAATAACAATTTTCAAAGAACTTAAATTATCATTTTGTGCTTGAGCTATTTTTGCAGTTTAAAAGTTTTCTTGTGTGAATTTTTTTTGACTGCATTTTTTTCCGTGTAATTTTATTAAAAATGTTTACAGTTTATAAGATATGGCTGCTATTTGTTTTGGCAATAATATTTACCAACTTACTAAAATTTGTAGACAACCTATTTATCTACAAATTTTTTAAGTATAAAATAAATGCGCACATTATTTTATCTACAACCGTACGGTAAGTAAAGTTGCACATACAATTTTTAGGGCGGTAACTACCACAAGGTTAAGTGACAGTTCCCGCTAAATTCAATTTTGTTGTTTAGTATTTGTTTTTTTATAATTTCAGAAAATCTCAATATTAATACTAGAAATGTTAGTACCACATTTTTTTATTGAGACTAAAACAAGGTAAAAGAAATTAAAAGTTTACCTAAAAATTAAATGATATCAAAAGTAAAAAAGCCAAGACCTTATAGTTTTATTTATATTACTTACCACGCCAGTGTTGATTACTAGCGACTACATGAAATTAATTTTTGGTTTTATGAGAATTGCTGTAGAACTAATGTGCGGTTTGACTAAACCTTGCGATATTAACCGTACAAGGCATTTTTGTTTTTACATCAATGTTTTGGGATTTTTTGGGTTGGCATTTTATTGTCAGATTTTGAAGGTACTGAATAGTTTTTATGAACCAAATTTAATACTTTTAAAATGGATTTAAAATAAAACGGTCGCAGGTTAAATTGTGTATATATTTTGTGCGGTTTTGGCTTTTAGTGCCCTTAAGTAAGTAAACTTCACTTGCGTGCGCTAAAAACCTAGCTACTGTACTTATTATATAATATACTTCTTCAGTTGTTAAAATATTTTAAAACTGGTAACTAAAATATTCACCATAAATGCCTGGCAGCTGCAAAAAAATACCGCCTGTCGTATTATTTCCGCACGAAAAGAAAAAGAATCGCAGCAATTTTTAAAAACTAAACAGTGCGCGTGCGCAGGCAGAAAAATTACAGCAACCAATATTTTACGCACGAAATTATTTAAACTGCAAAAGGATTTTAGGAATAAATGATGTTTATTTAAAATAAATACACACAGCCTGATGAAAATACTGATATTATTGGCTGGAACAACATAAGCGAATTTGGAGCCAGCTTAATTATGTGCAAGTTAATAACAGTTTTGTTATATGACTTAAAGATTTGTTATGCAGGACGTTTTATAACTTATGGATAATACGAGCAGGTAAAGAATTCTCTATGTCCAATAAATTATAATTGTTTTTAAAGTAGTTTACGTTTATAAAAATATAGAAATGAGCTAGCTTAATTATGAATATTTCAATGACAGTAAGGTTATATATTTTTTATTATACTAACCTAAAAATACTATATTTTCAACTGTGTATAAAATACAGTAAATATGACATTTTCAGAACAGCGCACGGATTTTTTTTCCCGATCCCTCTTTTCGTGCGCTTATACAAAAATCCACCCATGGACACTGTTCATAACAACGATTTATTTATTAATGACATATTTTATTTTCTGTCAGTGAAATGTATGCCATTTTTAAAAAATGAATTCAGATTTGGAAGAAAATCCGGGTATTCCCGATATTATATTACAACAAGCGGCAGAAGTAAGTGCAGATTTATTACCAGTGAAATCAAGGTTGAGATATGATTATAAATATCACATTTTTACCGAATGGCGGACTCAGAAAGGAATCAAAATTGTGAGTGACGATATTCGCTTAGTTTATTTCTCTGAAAAAGCCAAATCTATGAAGTCATCCACCTTATGGAGTCGATTCTCCATGTTAAAGAGTTGTTTGGCAATAAAAGGAAATACTCACAACCAATATTAAAAAACTATCGCTTTTTTGAAACGACAAGCTGTAGGATATGTACCAATGGTTCTTACATTAGAACAAGTAACCAAATTTTTATGTGATGCTTCAGATGGACAATATCTACTAGCAAAAGTAATTTTAGTGTTTGTCATTTTCGGCGCATGTCGCAGGGATGATTTAATACGTTTGAGTTTAGACGATGTGGAAGATAATAGGCGTTTCCTTGTCGTGTTCTTACGTGATGGAAAAACTCACAGGTCAAGAAGTTTTACCATTACCAATGAAAATTGCAAATTCAATCCCTGTACACTTTACCGTAAATACGCAGATCTCCGCCCTAAAAATATGGAGAGTAGAATATTATTTGTTGCATACCGAAACCAAAGATGTTACACTCAACATGTTAGATACCATATTATCAGTGGTATTTTAAAACTTGTTGCAAAATACTTAAAACTAAAAAATCACGAAGAATATACCGAACATGGGCTAAGGCGTTCTTCGGCTACCATATTGGAAGAAAGCGGTGGTGATTTGCTCACTTTGAAAAGACATGGAGGATGGCTTTCTTCCAATGTAGCAGAAGGATATATAGAGGAGTCCATACAAAGAAAAATTGAAGTATCCCAAAAGTTGTTTAAGCCTTGTAACTTGGAAACTACAAAATCTGTAGGTCAATCAAGAGAACCAAAACATACACGAACACTCCGCTTCAACATCTTTAGTTCAACAAAAAGAAATACAACAAGAGCTTTAACAATAATACGAATTGTACAATAAACATAACCATTAATCATAACGGTTCCGTCCAAAATTAATTTTCTTAGATTTAATTAGCTTGTAATTTTTTTTGTTAATTTGTTTTACTGTTTTAAAAATAAAAATAAATAATCGCAATTTTTTTAAATCATTTTTTGCGATGTTTTTTGTTTATGTTGTTTTCAGGTATTTAAGTATAATAAAAAATATCGTTCATTACATGTCCAGAAATGGATTTTTCCGTTCTTGTATGACTTCCTTCAGAATTTGTCACGCGCGCATGGAAAAATCGTCATTTCCGTACTGGTAATGAAATATACTATTTCCTTGTGGTGTGTCATTTTATATACGAAACCAAAATCGCCTCTGTACCACACACTTAAACCCTATAGTTTAAATTAAATAAATCAAATAAAACTTTTAACAGGTTGAAGGCTACCGATGTGGAAACCATCCTCAAGGAACGATCCGATCTAACGGTCTTCTTTTAAATAAAAAAATATATTTAATTTTTTTTCGATATTTTTTACTAAAAAGGAAAAATCACAGCATATTTTTAATTAATCACACATGATTAAAGCAAGATTTTTGTTGTCCTAATTAAATTTCCTCTTACACCTAAAATAAAAATTACAATTATTGTGTCCTACTTTTAAGCAGTCAAGTTCCACTGAGCAAGAACGGATATATTTCTAAAGCATTATCTTTAAAAAATATTTTAAAAGATTTCTGACGAGACTAAAGGTTTTTTTCTTCCTTTTTGCGTATATACTCTGTGTGTGTCCCCAGTTAGTCTCTAATTAGAGTATTCTGTTCATGTGTGATAAATGGCTTGTTTCCTTACTACAACTTCGCTTCTAAAAATTATCCAGTACATGTTTTCTCCTCTAGCGGTTTTAAATAAAGTAACAAAAAATGTTATTACCTTTAACAATCTATCTGCAAAACTCCGGCTTTTGTGGGTCCTTAACAATATAGGGTCGTGTTTTCAAATATTCTAGTCCTCTTTTAATAAGTTGTCTCTTACTTCATTGTAAATCCCCTGGGTAAATAACTTGGACTTTAAGCTCTCATCAATTCCTCCATAAATAAAAAAACAACAAATATTGTTTTAACAATAATTTGTCATTATTTTTGCAATAAAATAATAAACACGATAAATTAGAGGAAAAATCCACTTTATTTAAACGATGCACTCGCGTAACGTATATTGCGAGGAAATTGTCGAGTTTCTATTTGTACGACAATATTTATCCTACTTTCGAGGCGGAAAAGAAAATAAAATACATTAAAAAAGGATGACTCGAATAAGGTTTAAAAACACGATCGAATAAGTACGAGGGCGACCTCTTTACGGTTTTATAGTACTCATATAAGTCTGAATATTTTTTTTCGTTGTCGTTAATTCTATAATTGCTTTAAGAACAAATTTCTCTTTTAATATAAAAAATGTATCAGCAAATTCTTGCCACAAACAAATTTAACATTTTTTTGTATGTACAGGATGTCCCAAATTCGATTCTCATCATTGGAATCTCGGAAACTTAAAAAGATTCAAAGTCGATTACATGGAGTCAAAGTTGCCCAATTTGATGCTGATCAAAATGCCACCTTAAAAGTTTAAAACATTTAAATATTTCCGCAGATTTTTCAAAAAAAAACGAATATTCGCAATTTTATTTTTATTTTTTCATGACTCTATTTTAGTAGAAATAACAAAATAAATTTCTTCTCTTCTACAAGACAGTGTTATTAGATTTACACACCGACGTTTTGTCTTCGAGCTGCCATCATTAACTTTGTTTTTAAAATACGGCCCTAATTTTTTTATTGCGTATTTTAAAAGCTTTCAGGATCTCAAAATCAATGATGTATAGCATTTATTCTAAAAAATCATTTTTATGTTTTCCTACCAAAAATCTATTCTCTGTCTCTCTATAACACAGCTCTTAAAATACGTAATAAAAAATCCAGGGCCGTATTTGAAAAAAACAAAGTTGATGATGGCAGCTAGAAGACAAAACGTCGGCCTGCAAATCCAAGACCACTGTCAGAACAGAAAAAGTAGCTCAAGAAATTATTTTGTTATATTCATTTAATAAGAGTCCTAAAAAATAAAAATGAAATCGGAAATATTCTGTTTTTTCCATAAGTTTCGGAATTATTTAAAATTTTTAAACTTTTAAGGTGGCATTTCGATCAGCATCAAATTGCCCAACTTTGCTTCCATTTAATCGACCTCGTATCTCTTCAAGTTTCTGAGATCCCAATGATAAGAATAGCATTTGGGACTTTTCAGGGTACTGGACAATTTACAAGAGTGTGAGTGTTTTGCAAATTTTGACGGTTTTAGTACGCCTCTGTATCTCGGTTGTTAATAAAGATAGAAAAAATGGTTATACTATTAACTATTTTTTCTATTTTTTTATTTTATGTTAAATTTTACGTAGTAACATACTTTTTATCAGTTATGGTTTTAAAACATAACGCAAAGTGGCTCTTTTTTAGTTGGACAGTTGGTATATATACTTTTCTATTAATCCCACACACTTTTTTTTAATGGTTATTTGTAAAAAATCTAAAGAAAAACTTCAAGATCTAAATTTTGCACACGGTTCATAAAATTTACATTTAAAAAAACTCATCAGTTTTTAAGTTATTTCATTTCATAAAAATGATAAATTTTATTTTAATATAACAATTTTTTTTATTTATTATTTATTCTTAATTTCAATTAATTTAATTGTTTAATAAAATGCAAGTTACCTTAGAAACAAATCTTTGCTGCAATATTTTGTATTATATTTAAGCAAGAAATAAGAAATACAAACTGCCAGCTTTTCGGGTTCTTAAATTTTAATTTAAATAAAATGGGGTTTAAAAACTATAAAATTTATAATATCATTATTTTTTTTTATATTGAGTAAGAAAAAAGTGCAAATTTTTTAGAGATGTATTTTGCTAGATATTGAGAAAAAAAACAACCAAAAAATAATAATTTTGTTAAAATAATAACAAATAAATAAATGAGTGATTAAGAAATAACCAAATAATTAAAAAATATGAAATATTAGGAAAAAAATATTAAATAATATAATTTTATACAAGAAGTGTAAAATTTAAATAATATGTAAAGGTCCTTGATGTTTTTTCATATTAAGGTAATTTTGTATTAAAACGAACAGTAGAATATTATAAAGGGTGTCTCAAATGCATTATATTTTTTAAACAGTAACCGATTTAAAAAGTAAATATACCACTGGATTTAACGTAAAATTCTACACAAACTTGCTATTTTTTTTATCTTTACTAACAACTAAGATATAAAAGTGTGCTAAATTCGTTAAAATTTAAAAAAAAGACGCTGTACCTCCAAGACGAATCAAGTTATCCACGATCTGATTTTACCGATGCAGTTGTTAAGGTCGAACTCGAGAATGTGCCATTAGATTTGCTTTATCTCTTGTAGTTTTCCCAATACTGGGAAAATCCCTGGAAAAGGTGCCAGCCTGCATACTTTACACCTAAGCAGACACCTGACTTGGGCAGATAAATATTTGGCTTGTAAGTTGGGGGGTTAAAATGATTTGTTTAAACATTTATTAAGATCATTTTCCTTTTGAGTAAGGGTAAATTTGTTCTATTAAGCCAAATAAAACAAAAATTAAGATATTATTTAAAAAACATTGGGGAGACTTAAAAGAAATATTACTGATATTAAATATTATTTGCTATATCGTTTACTATGTTTCTTAAAATTCCCGATCGGTCGGGCTTAAAGCCTAACTACTAATGTACCGTGAGTGTCTAAGGTGAAGAGAAGGAAAATTATCGACATAAAACTTAAATACTTGGAGGTTTGGTTAAAAAAGACCTATGCAGATAGCGCATTTCACAATCTGGGTACTCTGAAGACGAAGATCAAACAGAGTGGAAGACTGGGAGCCTCTTCAAATAAACTTTAAAAAAATGCATGCAACTGTAACTTAGTGTTGCTAGGACAGGAATAATATTGGCTAGTTCCTTGAAGCAAAAACCGTAAAAATACCCTTAAAAGCTTTACTGTAGGACTACAGTCATTAATATGGCGATAAAATAATAAAACAGTGAAAGTTGTTGAAAACGCCATTTTTGATACATGAAAACAATATTTAAAAAAGAGCCTAATAAAGGATATATACGCATGCAAACAAAGTAAATGAAGTTGAAGGTGAGAAATACTAATCGTCTAGTTAAGAAATATGTTACCTGGGAAAAATAGTTGAAAGGCTTCAAAAAATATGAGCGATAGCTCATTCGACGCGGAATGCAAATCTGGGAAATGCATTTTGAGGATTTTTTCTGTCAATAAAAATTGCAATTGTTATTAACAAAAAACGAAAAAAAAAGAAGCCGTTTTGGTTTAAAAAAGAGATAGCGGAAATTGCAAAAAAGATCTTTGAAGATGAGGAAATTTCCAAAAGCAAAGTCCCGACTCCCGGAACTCTATCTCCATTATTTATAAATTTAATTTAACGCCGAAAAAGGGCCTCCGCGGGACATTTTTGTTGCGCGCTCGAAGTCAAAACCGAGAACGTCACAGAAAATAATTATTTTTAAGGTATTAAATATTAATTGAAAATTTAAAAAAATATATGGTGTGTTCGGAACATTTAAAAAATTCATTCCAATTGAAGATTTAGCCTAAAGTTAGTCGACAAAAAAAAAGTATTTTTACTAAAAAAATTAAAAAGAAAAAGACATATATTACCCGCGTCACGCTCTTAAAGTAGAGGGGGAAAAATAGAGCGTACCCATCTTCTCACTATTCCCTCTCTTCTGGTCATCTAAAAAATAAAAAAAGGTGGATCA
>JAHBCN010018647.1:0-16850 GCA_019359885.1 Listronotus oregonensis
AAAAAAAACAACAAATATTTTTATCTTTTATAAAACTGTTTTTAACATTAATTGAAATTTTTAAAAAAAAAATTTTTTGGACTTTATCTTGTTCAGAATACGAAGGAACTGCTTACTGCCGTTTAAATATAAATAAATTTTTAATTGGCATGTCCTGAAGATTTTAAAATGTTTGTAGACGTATGTTTATAGGTGTTTTAAGTTTTTTATTATTAATGGACAGTTTCCTTTAGGTCCCAAAAACAAATTTTTATTATTGTAAAATTGTAAAGTCATTTTTGTAATACACAAAAGAAAAACGTAATAATTATAAGAAACCACTGTCATATTAATTTTAGATGTATAAACACTGATGAAGGCTTTTGCCGAAACGTAATTACAAACGTTACAATATGAAAAATTAAAAATAACCTTTCAATTTCAAAATAAATGTGAACCAAAACTCCCAAGAAATTAAATTGAAGTATATAAAATATATATATATATATATATATATATATATATATATATATATATATATATATATATATATATATATATATATATATATTTGTAAAATATATATATATATATATATATATATATATATATATATATATATATATATATATATATATATATATATATATATATATATATATATATATATATATATGTTCTAAAACTCAATTTCTGCATTTTTTTAAATCTTTATTATCTTAAAACTAAAATTACGTTAAGGTTGGGGGTTATAATTACGTTTAATTTTATGTCAAAAATCTATTTAAATAATAAGATAAATGACATAATAATGTAAACACCAAACCTTTTTTATTTAATCTTAAATTATTATTAAATTAAATTTTACCTTAAACTACATTATTAAAAGCATTTAAAAGTTAAGATAAAGTTGTGCTTTTAATTACTATAGACTACAGCAATTGGTTTTTACAAAGGATCCTTACTGAAGTAAATTATGTTCTAAACGCTGAAATGTGTTAATATGGCTTTCTACGGTAGGGATATTTTTGAAAATTCGTATTTTTTAGTTAACAAAATTCTTTTTAGTCAAGCATATCAGCTTTAAAAAATTTTTAAAAAAATATTTTTCTGAGAACTTAAAGTTATCCTTGAGAAAAGAATATACATTATTATATAGATTGTCGCAAAAAAATTTCATGGCTACTAAATATTTTTATTATTTTAAGAACAAATAAAAAATTTTAGTTTAGAGTTTTCAATTATAAATTTATTATTTAAAAATTTTAAAGTAAATCTCATCTAAGGGGAAGGGGGATCTGACGACATATTTGGGTACGTCCATTAATGACGTGAGGCGAAATTGGCAATTTTTTGATCTTCTTTCTCCCTGGGTGAAAATTTGTGAGCTTTGACTCGACAGAATGATGTTACATACTGAACGATTCGGACGATTTACTATTATAACGTTTTTGTTTGTCACAATTTTAAGTGGTATGACCGTCACCGCCTATTCGTAACCAGGTTTCGATATGTTACGGATCCTTCAGGATTGTCAAATTTGTAAAAGATGTGGAGCATATGGTTATAAATTATAATTATTTTTTAAATGTGTTTTTTATTGGATGGGATAAAAATAGTAAATAGGATAGTTAAAAATTTCTGGTACTTTCATTAACGGATAAAATTATTTACCAAAATTTCATAATTACAATTGTTGTGGCAATTGTAACCTGAAAATATCTGGACAATATAGCCTTAATGAAATCCCAATAATTTATTAAATAGAAACAATCTAAAAAGTTAAATAATATTTTTAAAAAAGGTACTATGAAAATATTTTAAAATATAAAAATAGCAGTCTTATTAGAGTTAAATGGTTTAAAAAAATTTAATTTTGGTATATTTTTTCTTTTTTAATCTTATAACAGTCCACTAAGGCCTAAAGCCTAAGTAGTAACATAAGGTGGGTATATTAAGTAATGAAGGAGAAGATTTATAAACACGAGATAGTTTGGTTCTTTTTGCTAGCTGTTTAGATTGGCTAATTTCTAGGAGCAAACACAAAAGTTAGCTTTTCTTTGTTTATTGTATACAGAACCTATAAAAAATAGCTATCTTTTTCTTATATGGTATAAATTTTTTAATTTAAGTGTAATTTAATCTCAAAACGCTTATTTTTCGAAGAGAAAAGTCAAAAGAACCGCAGAAGCTGACCATATTTTGAAAAACTCACGAACCCTTTTAGAAACGAAAGGTCGAAATTCCGAAAAATATTAAAAGGCTAAAGACAGACATTTTTCGTTGGGTAGTTTTTCAAAAAACATCTTTCTGAGAATTTAAAGTTACTTTCGAAACACTAATATACATTATTATAGACATTTTTTTATTTTGGGTGTCCGGTTATATGCGCAAAAAAATGTTTATGGCTACTATTTTTTTATTACTTTAAGGGCAAATAAATAATAACATTCAGAATTTTTAAAATTAATTTTAATATTTATAAATTATAAAGCAAATCTCACCTAAGGAACGACATTTTGGGGGCATTCATAAATTACGTAAGGCGATATTGACAATTTTTGACCTTTCCCTCCCCCTCTCCCTTGCTAAAATATCGTTAGATTTGGCTCAACTCTCTCCCCCTTTAATCTATTCTGAGATTTTTTAAAATACATATTTTTCGTGAAAGTATGTTAACCTGTGCTTGATTGCGTTGGATTTATTTAAAAAAAAAACATAACTTCCTTAATTATTTTTATTAGCACAGGACTTGTTTATAGCATAAGAAACATTGTTCAGAGGGTTTTTTGGCGGCAATGGTGAAAATAAAAAAATAATAATAATAATTTTTTTCGAAACTAACCATAACTAACCATGACTGAACAAAACTAACCATGGCTGACTAGAACTAACCATGAACTAACCAAAATTGAAATAATTATTAATTGTTTAATTTATTTGATTTAATTTAAAATTATTTTAATTTTTTTTCTCTTCCTTTTTGTACTTATTTTCTGAAAAAAAAAGAAATAAAATAAATAGAAACTTAAACAAAAAATAGATTTTACCACGATTCTTATCATTGCCGCCAAAAAAACCTCTAAACATTGTTTCTTATGCTGTAATAAAGTTCTGTACAGGGTCTTTGATTATATTTACGTGGCTTCTAAGGCCTTTATTTTTAAAAACAGAAAAAAATGTTTAATATAAAAATTGTAGGATTTTTCCATATTATCTTTTGAAATTATCAGTAAAAAAAAATATCGAAAAAAAAATAATGGTAAAATGTAGGCAACTTCAACTTTTTTAAATGAAACACCCTGTAAGTTATACGCTTACAAAAAAAAGATTTACTTTTCTGATTTTAAATATATATATATATATATATATATATATATATATATATATATATATATATATATATATATATATATATATATATATATATATATATATATATATATATATATATATATATATATATATATATATATATATATAAAAACATTGATACATTTGGATAACCATTTTTGATATTTTAGGAAAAATTATAAAAAATACAAAAAAGTTTCATATTTATCAAAAAATGGAAACAATAAAATTTTATTTTCCCTAATTTGGTGAGGGTTTTCTCTGGGACCAATAATTTTAAATTTTTGTATTAAAACACCCCGCTAAAGTAAAAGACTTTCGGTGAATAAAATTTTTTTTAAAAAAGTTTGGACCCTGCTGAAAATTTTTTCCCAATTATTGGTTGGTCCTGCATGTTTTTTTAAAGAAAGGGAAGAACTATTAAAATTTTTTAAAAAAAAATTGGGTTTAAAATTTTTGGTTAAATAAATTTTTATAATCTGTTTTATTGTTCAGATGCCGCATCCGAAATTGATTTTCAGGTTTTCAAAAATTAAAAGTAGTTATTAGTCAATGAAAAATAATAATTTCCTAAAAAAAGAGGATATTCAAAACTTTGTTTTTTTTCGTCTCAGCCCTTTTTCTTCATTTGAAAATTTCTCGTTCAATTAAACTTTCTTTTTATGTATTTTGGTATCTTAGATGGTCCCCGTTTTTAAGAATATAAAAAATTTTCCCTTTGCACTGTTGTCACATTATTATTTTAATAAAAAAGCCCCAATAATAGCGATTTGTTCTTTTAAATACTTATCGACAAAAAGCAATACAAGCTACTTTAAATAGTTAAAATGATAAATTTCAATTTTTTACAATAATAATAGTCAAATTTATTAAAACAATTTTATTGTTTTCAAAGCTTTCTTGATACTTATATGACTTGTTTTCAATTTATTTCTATTTTAAGCTTAAATATCTAAAATGGTTCATCCAAATACCATTAATGCATATATTTTTAAATCACAAAAAAAGTATTTTGTTGAGCGCAAATATACAGGGTGTTTGATTTAAAAAGTTAAAGTTGCTATATTTTCAATTTTTTATTGCGATATTTTTTACTGATAATTTCAAAAGATAATATGGAATTCCTACAATTTTATATAAAACCTTTTTCTGTCTTCAAAAATCAAGGCATCAGAAGCCACGTAAATATAATCAAAGACCCTGTACGGGGTTTATAGTTAAGGGTAGCAGGCGGCCATACTCATAAGATATTGGTCGTATAGATTTTTAAAAAAAAATCATAATAAAAGTCAAAGAGAAATTATGGAAATTATTTTCTTTGTCAAACGTCCGCTAGAAAGGGGAAAACCCCCAAGTAGAAAAATGGGGTTTTTATAGAAATTTTCAAAGAAAGTATATCGATGATATCATTTTCATTTTTTGACCATTTCCCTACATTTTTTGTCTAAAACGTTTTGTTCTATCTATCAAAATAAAGCGGTTTTTGGGAAATCCAATTGTTTTTAAACAAACCAAGATTTCCCGTTTCTTTTAAACCTTTTTTTGCTCAAGAAAATAAGATAAAAACCCTTATTTGGTTTTGAAATTTTGACTTTTGCTGTCGCCGCTAGATGGCGTTAACTGAAATAAAAGCAAATTTTATTTTTTTTAAAAAAACAAATGTAATATATTAATTTTTAAAATATTTTTTTAAAAAAAGGATAAATTTCTCTAAAATTTAATGAAAAAATTTTTATCACCTTTTTTTGGAACCGTTGATATTGACCAAAATATAATTTTATTACTAAAAAATACGCCACTGTTTTTAAAAAATAAAAATCGGTTTTTAACTTTATTGTTTTCTAAAAAGAACCTCTTGACTTTTTTCGTTAGACAAACGGTTTTGGATTGAAAAAAAAAATAGGTTTACATACTTTTACAATGATAATTATAAGGTAACATGGTGTTTTGTGTTTTACAGATAGTGCGTTTAATTTTTACCTATTTGTTGAATTTTATTTGAAAAAAGAAAAAATATATGGTAAAAATTTGTAATAGGTCTATATTGATTTTTTCATAAATTTGGTTGTTTAAATTTTTAAAAAACATTTTTTTATAAAATCAAGAGTATATTATTTTGAACTAATATCTTTTTTTAAAAAAAACTTTTCATTTTCTTTTTTTTTGATCAGAACAAATTATTTTAATTTTATCAAAAAAACTTTTTTTCAACTCCTTTTTACCATTATTGAGTTAAAAATTTGAAAATATCTGTTTGTAATAGGTTTTTTGTAAATTTTGGTTTCCGAAACTATTTACTTCTTTTTTTATTAGAATATAAAGAAAGGAAGTTATTAGTTTAGTGTTCTTTCTAAAATTTAAATAAATAGTGGGTTCTTTTTTTAATGTGTGTGTATTTTTTTTTAAATAAAGACTAAGTTGCCACAAGACAGGAGGAAATAAGACCTTCAATGATATGTCCAAATTTCGAATAATATATTTCGAGGAGACGAGATATGGGTTGAGGGAAAGAACAAAACAAACGTTGTCTCGTCTTCAGTTTGTCTCTTTGTCTCAGTTTTTTGGTTTATTTCAAAATTTTAAAATTTTAATATACAGTGCAGTAGTAATGTATGGATAATTTTAATAAAAATAAGATCGGAAGTTTTATAAAAATGCTTGGACCCAGTCGACTTTTATTTTTAGATACATGTTACACATTTTAAACTTATTTTATGTCTGCACAGGCACAAGATGGTGATAAAAAGACATATTATTAAATCGGAACACACATATTTTATCATTACATTATTAATTCCAATGTTTAATTTTAAAATGTCCATTCTCATTTTTACAATTTTTAACTTTTCCATAATAATTAATATACCCAAACATCCAGAATGGAATATTTTATACATACGTAACTTTCTGGGTATAGAATGTAAAAGAGGTTAAAGATTTTAGAGTTAAATAAATATAATCCAAAACTTGTAAAATATGAGTAGGTATAGGTATTCTATTTTAAATTTTTAAAAAATATGTTTTGTAGCACCATAACACTTTATGACGTGCCCTGTCAATTCAAAATATCGTTAAAATTTAACATACTATTTATTACCATATACCTAATAGCTTCAAAGCATTATCTACACATCCTTCATATCAGGCATTAAATCACTACCCCTCGCCATCGTTGACTCACCCTGTACACTACTATACCTACAAACTAAATGCAATAACTGCAAGCAATATGGATTTAAGGAGGATGTATTTTTTTGAGTTTAAATTAAAACGTTTTTAAAACATAGCGCAAAAGTAACAGAAAACATTCAAAAACAACCCTCTGCATAGGCATCAAAAGTACCGCCGCGCAGTATCTTTTCCGATACACCGTTTATTCGGATCGGCAATGAGTTCTTGAATGTTTTTTACTATTTAAAGATCTATAGAGCGGTTGCCTTTTTAAAATGTTTTGACATTGTTCACTTAGTTCATTCTTGTGTTTGAAGCTTGTAAGAAGTATGAAGATGAATTAATATTTTTTAAAAAATGGAACACCCTGTATAAATGCTTATTATTATTTTTTTATAACTCTTGTAAAGAAAAGTTGGGCGTGATTGACTTTTCTTAAAATTGTGTAGTTGTCTCGAAAAATTGGTGATTTCAGACTTTACGGACACCCACAATATGCAACTAAAAATAAAATAATGAAGTAATAATTTGTTTTTTTATTCAAAATAAAATATATAGAACATATAAGTGACATAAAAATGTCCACAAAATGAAAAAAAATCTAAAAATATGAAACATAAGTCATAAACTCTATTACAAAACACAGAAAATTTTTTCTAGAAATTTTTCTTATAATTATACAGGGTTTTTGAGCAATAGTTTTAAAATCTTAACACGTTGGATCTTGCAAAAAACGTCTCTATAAACATAAGTTAGGATATGCATCGTTTCAAAATTGGAAATATGCAGGGTCCTAAAGTTAAAAAGAAGCTTTTATTGTACATAATTTTTAAACAATTATTTTGATAAAACAACTTAAAATACAACTTTTTCGTTATTTAAGTTTTTTCAGGAGACAAATTAAAACTTTTACTTTTCAAAAGGGTATAAAAGAATCGGTTTTAATTTTTTTCTTGAAAGCAAAGCAAAATTTAAAAAAATCAAGAGACAAAATAGTTAAGCTATTTTATCTGTGGGTATATCTACGAGTGCTTAAAGTACCGATAATTTTTTACGATAGCGTGATTTCTTATAATTTCACGAGTTCGAGGACGAGTGAAATTTTTAAAGAAAATCACGCATGAGTAAATATCTGGTAATAAATACAAACGAGCATTTAGAATATTTCACGAATCAAAAACGTAGATAAAGGTTATTAACTTAAAATTAAATATTGTTAACGAACCGTCATTATTATTAAAAATTTCGTATTGTCAATTTGACAGTAAAGTGGAAAAATCACGTTGCTAGACGACGTGGAATTTCGTTGTAATTTTTCCAAATACCACTTCCTTATGGGAAAATATGTACATGAGTGAAATATTCAAAATAATTAAAAAATTATAAAACACAGGGTGATATACTTTTAAAGCAATTAATTTTAGCTTCTTTTTTAACACCCTGTATTTCTGAAACGATGCATTTCTTGACCTATGTTTATAGAAACTTATTTTTGCAAGATCCAACTGCTGTCGAAGTTTGTAACACTAAATCTTAAACAACCTGTATAATTCTTAAGAACTAGAAATATATTGTTAGTTTTAGTCATTAAAATTTTTCGAGATGTCTCGTCTCGTCTCGTCTCGACCTTGTCTCGAAGGATTTTATCTCGTCTCGTCTCGTCTCGAAATTCGAGACAAAATGCTCTCGAGACGAGACAAAATGGCTTCGATACGAGACGAGACGTCTCGTATCCCGTGTCTCGCAGCAACCCTAATAAAGACAGAAACGTGGCATTTATATCTGTTAATTTAAATAATACATGGTTACCTATGCTTGGGTGTTGAAAATTAAAGGGGTAAACTTAAAATCAATTAACAACCCCTTTAACCTTTCCGGTCTTTTTAAATATTATAAAACCACCAGTCACAAACCCTTAAGTTTTCATTAGAAAAAACGTCTTAAAAAACTAAGAAAGCTATCAGAATTTATAAAGTTTTTAAACCAAAAAATTCAAAACTTAAGTTAAATTTTTGGTTTCTGTCTTGACAACGGTGGCCGACTTGCCACCGAAACGTAGACTAATATTTTATTTTTTTGGGTTTGGGGGTTTTTCTTTTTTTTTTGTTGCAAGCGTTTTCAAATATATAGGGGTCAATAGGGCTGGCCCCAAGGGTAGCGTAAAACCCCGGACCCAACTAAGAGGTCCCTTTTTCCCAAAAAAAGAAAAGGCAAGAAACCCCAAATAAAACAAACTTAAACATGAATTCGCAAAAAACTATAGAACATATTTAATAAAAATGTTCTAATAAATCACACTTTAAAATATTAGCATGTCATTAACGAAAACCCTGTGTATACATCAAAATAAAAACCTTCCTTCTATATATACGGCCAAAAAACCCAAACGAACCGAAATATAATTTAATTCATTCAGCATATTTTACATTCTTAAAATGTCTTTTTGTTCGAGACTGAAAATTTCATTAAAAGTTTTACATAAGAAGTTAATATTTTTGAAGTTTCCTTGGGGGAAAATATTGTTTCGTATTAAAAATTCCATTACAAATTTTCTTGTGTCGTGGGGAAATTACCGTTTTGTTTAGGTCTACCTTTTTAAGGACTTCGACCTGATCACGCAAGAAGGTAAATTTCAGTCTGGCAATCCAAGACGAGATATTGCGTTGTTATTTTTATTTTAAGAGACATGTACTAGAAATATAAGTTTGTATTTTTTCTTCTAGCCTGTCTTTTTTGAGTCTAAAAATTAATATGAGACATAGACTACGTGAAACATAGGTTATAAAAAGAGACATTTAGACGACAAAATATGACAAAAAAAGTTTTACAAGATAAAATTAATTGAAAATAATAAAATACATAATAATAATGATAGTAATATTGCATTATTTTTATTTAAAAATGAACATCTTTTGGAAAAAGCAAAATAAAATAAAACTATGATAATTCAAGGAATAGAAATGAAATTATGAGAATAAACAATATAATGGTTCTTTTTCAATAAACTAACCCAAATTATCTAAATTTTTTTAGACGAAATAATAAGTCTTTCCTAAAGTTTTTTTTTTATTAAAGTAGAACATGGTTTTAACATAAAGTTTGGGATGGTAGTATTGTTTGAAGAATCTCATTATAACTAAATCAATATTGTACTAGCGTCAGATTCTTTGATTTTATTTAATAACTAGATGCCTTATTTTTGGCAAAAAAACAATTTATATAAATGGTTTTTTCTATATTATCTTTTGAAATTAAATAGTAAAAATATATAATAAAAAATAAATATATTTTTAATAATAAAATATACTTTTAACTTTATATTATTTTAAGAGTTTTTAAATGGAACATCTTGTATATTATGCATAACGAAAAATCTTCTTTTTTCTGATTTTAATTATATATATATATATATATATATATATATATATATATATATATATATATATATATATATATATATATATATATATATATATATATATAAATAATAATAAAATAAATTAATTATGGGTTAAATGATCGGAAAACATTTAAATTCTTAACCCTCTATATTTCGACCGGTTTGGTTTTAAAAGGGGCTTTTGGCAAAATAACATTTCCTTTAAACAAATCTCCCAAAATATAAAACTACACAAAAACATAAATTTCTTTACAATTATTTTATTAAAATACCGACAACATCACTAAACAAAAATTTTGAGACCACGTTCGATTTAGTTTTAACAGTATGGATTACATTTCAAAATTAAAATGAACTTAAAAGGCTAAATTCTGAAAAAAGTAAAAACAATCTTTACTATTTTTTATTTTAAAATAATATCGGTAAAAAACTTACAAAAACACTTAAAATCCAAAAAACTATAAAAAAACATCTATACATACAGAAATATTTAAGAAAAGTTCTAACAAAAATAAAAGGTTGAAAAGTACAAAAACCAAAATGGCGGACACATAATAATACTATTTCAAAATATTGCAGTAAATGACACTTAACTGGTCAATATCGGATCTAGAATTGATCGTGTTAGCTCTTTACTGTTTGGGGGCATCTCTAAAAACATTCGAGGAATGAGATTGACAGTACGCTACCATTTTCAACTCTATCAATCAGCATATTCAGTTTACGATCGAAAAAAAAAACAACAGTGTTCCATTTTTAACACTTTATTGATAAGAAAAAGCAAATGGTAGTTTGATTTTAAATTGGTATCAAAAAACCAACCGTATCGGGGCGTTACATAAATTATTATTCTAACCATCCCCAAAATCAAAATATAATACTGTCATCGCCATGAAGAACAAGGGTTTCTCATATTCTGACAACAGATTTTTGAAAGAAAATCTTGATAAACTTTTGAAGATATTTTTGAAAACGGATATTCCAGAAACATATTATCCAAATTAATATATAACACTAATCCTTATGAGGCCCAACAGACGATAACCCTCCTCAAACTATCAAATATAAAAAACTTCCTTACATCCAGGGACTAACGCATAATGTAATAAAAACTTTACTAATGTTACAAATTTTTTTTAAAAATTGGTGACATTTTCTCGAAAAGAAAACAAATCCTTTTTTGTAAAAAAATTTTGGGAAAAAACAAATTTAAGGAGACCCAAATTTAAAATGGATAACCAAAAAAAGTGTTTCAATTAAAAGTTATGTGCTTTTTGTATTTAACTTGAAAAATTTTGTTTAAAACAAATTTTTTTGGGGGGTAGAAATTATAAAAAATTTTTTAAATACCCCATATAAAATAAACTCTTTAATATATTGCCAAAGTTAGTGTCATTACCCAAAATTTTGAAATGTTTTTTGTTATTTTTTTTTTTACGGAATTTTTTTTAAAATTTTTAAAAAAAAAATTTTTTATTATAATTTTTTATATTTTATATTTTAATTTTTTTTAATTTTTTTACCATAATTTTTTAAAAAAAATAGTAAAGATTGTTTTTAATTTAAAAAATTTTTTGTTCCCTCGGGTTTTTTTAACTTTTAAATGTAACCTAATTTAAAACTAAATGAACCCGTGGTTGAAAAAAATTTTTTTTAAAATTTTTATATATATATATATATATATATATATATATATATATATATATATATATATATATATATAAAATATATATAGATAGAAAAATGTAAAATCTTGACCCATAATTGAATAAACAACTGGAAGGTTATTAGGGATTCGGTCTTTATGCTGCTTAAAATTTAAACACTTTTTTGCAGTCCCGAGCTTTCGGAAAATTTATTTCCTTTTTCAAGGCTGCAATATGTAAAAAAAACCCTGGTTACATAAGATAAAAGACTTAACATATGAAAACTTACCGCTAACATGTTAATAGAAAATGACTAATGCAACAGAAGAGAACTTCATATTACAAATTAAAAATTAAAAAAAAACTTGAATATCTTGCAAAAACATTGCAGGGGTAAGGGGAACAAAGTCGTTATTGTCTTCGGACATATAAGTAAGGGGTCCAGAATTCAAAACTGCTTCACAATCACACAAAACAGTTTGCCTCTCCTCAAAGTTTAAACAGGATTTTCCTAAAGTTTTTCTTAAGAGATCTTTTGTGAGTCGGATAAGTCTCTCCCACCAACCACCCCATCATGGAGCAGCCGGAGGATTAAACTTCCATTCTATTTTTTGCAAACTGTATATATTATCGCAGCTATTAGTCAAGTTGATGATGACCACAAGAGCCAAAAAATAGGTTTAATATACCTCATAATAATAGTTAAAAAAAATTAGAAGTTGGTAAAATGCATTAGCTATTCCTTTACTAATTTTATTGATCATAATGACGTCTATAAAGTAGATAAAAAATTTGCATTATTACTCTACGCTGTGATATATTTCAAAACGCAAGGTTTATATTTCTGGGCGTTGGTATCTAACGAAAAATATCCCAATTTAAAAAAACTGTAAATAACTGCATTCGTGTTTTGGTTAAACATATTTATGTGGATCAGCATGTTCCTACTTAAAACAAACAAAAACCAAACCACATTTTCGCATTGGCGTATCTAAGATCCTCAACTATTTAATTTCTAAATTCTAACAGTGAGACATGGGACCCACACCAAATATATGCAAGATTCTATTGGCCTCAAGAAACACTTTGCAAAAGAAAATTTTTATTTTGACGATTGCGAAAAAATGTTTGTTTTTTTTTGGCTGCCTTCCTAGAGAAAAGTCCAAGTTTCAAAATCCAATCCTCTGTTTGTGTTTTTTGTAAATTAAATCAAATTTTACCGTAAAATCTTGGATTTTGCAAAAGTATCTATGTTTTTTTCTAAAAACCATGGCCAGTTAAAATTTTTTCACTCAACAATTTTTTTATGCAAATATTTTAAATGCCTTTAATTTTAAGAAAAATGCAGATATTTTTGCGAACTTTGGGATTTGATGATAAAACTTATTTAAATTTACCAAAAAAATACAAATAGAGAATTTGCTTTTGTAAGTCAAATTATCCCTGGGGGAAGGCACCCACAAAATCAACCTTATTCGCAAATTCCAAAATAAAATTTTTCTTTACCAGTGTTCTCCTTGAGGCCAATAGCATCTGGTCTGATCTGATCTAAATGTTCAGAGGGTGGTAATATACCACTGCACCTAGACCTCAGTAGGTCCTTTGTGCTTCCTCTTGTAGGCGGGAGATTCACTGCGTCGTCCAACCTATTGATTTAAAATAGCTGACGACGTCTTTATGTGGAATCTCCCTAATTACGGCCAGTAATGGCCAGTTCGTGCCCAGCATGGAGTTCCGTTCAAATGTGAAGGCGGGACAATCGCAAAGAATGTGTTCCGCGGTCTCATCTTCTTGTTTACAGCCTCTACATAATCCTGTGTTCGTTAGACCCATTTTAAATAGGTGTCCCCGTAGCCCGCAGTGGCCAGTTAGAACGCCCGTGAGTGTTCGGAGGTTCCTTCTGGACATCATAAGGTTTTTTCGCTATTGACTTGTCTGGATAGCTCAGCATTATTTTTGCAAAGTTGCATTTCGTAGTATCATCCCATTTTCCTTTAAACAGTCGATGGGAGTATTCTTTAATGATGTCTTTAATCGCTGTTGTTGTCAGTCCAGTGGTGGGGACGGAACCAACTAGTTTCCGTCCCGCAGCCGCCCTGGCCAGCGAGTCAGCGGTATGATTACCTTTAGATATGTCATATCCCTTGATCCAGGCTAGGTTGACCACATTATTTAGAGAGATGTAAGTCAGGGCTTGATGGCATTCTAGTACAAGTCCCGAAGTAAAAGCTGCTATGGTTATGGCTGTCAGTTCGGATTGAAGTACGCTTCGTTCGGCGCCCATTGTCCATCCGATTTTCAGGTTTACGGTTGGTGAGTATATGCCACAGCCTGTGCCCACCTTGGTCTTAGAGCCATCAGTGTGCAGGCTAGTGGTTTCTTTAGACTCGCCTTTTATTGGTATTGTTTCTCTTATGTCGATTGTGTAGGGTTTATTGAAAACGAACCTTGCTGCATTTGAGTCCGCTCTTGTCTGTAGAATTGGAAGTTCCCCTGTAACATCCCTCCACAGGCGTCGTCCAGTTGAGCCAGTGCCTACATTAGTGTCTAGACCGACCATGCGGAGGCGTGTTAGAGTCATCAAAGCCGCTTCCCTTACAAATATATCAAGGGGGGTGAGATTCAATATCACCATCATAGCTCATATTGAAAATCCTAGATCCGCCATGCCTTTTCGCTTAACAGATTCTCATATACCAAATTCTTTAAAATTAGCAAATTCAACTACAAACCTGACTTTGCTAATCTAGCAGAATATGCTCGGACGTAATGCTCACACTAAATAAATGATCAATTATTAAGACTAATTTTTAATTTTATGTTTTATTTAATTATAAAAAAGACATAATTGTTTTCTGTCTCATTTAAAATACAGGGTGGCCGTCCATATTTTGACCCATTTTGATCGCGAATAACTTTTGAACAAATAAAGATATCAAGATGCGGTTTTCGCAAATATTCTTATATTTCTTTAAAGTTTATTCTCGTATCTTTACCATTTTTATGTGACATTCCATTAGCTCAAAAACAAAATGGCCGATTTTCCGATATAGGACAACTTTGTTATTTTAAATGGAACACCCTGTATATGTTTCAATATTTTTAAAATTTAATCTTTCCCCTTTAAAAAAATGTAACACAAGCTATGGTTATCTTAAAAAAATAACGCATTTATTGACCTCCAAAGAATTGACTGTATGTCGAATAGGAATATTATTTTAAAAGGATTTTTTGAAAAGTCGCCTGTGGAAACAAAGTTATCTCGTTTCCATAACAGCAACAAGCCTCATTTTTGCCATTGTTGGCATTTTTGACAAGTTATTTTAATTGAAGCGCAAAATTTTCTCGTTAAGCGAAAAAGGAAAATGTGTTATTATGTTTGCCGAAACCAAATCAGTAAAAGAAACCCAGCGAAGATTTAGAAACATGTTTAATAAAGCTCCACCCACAAAAAATTAATTAAAATCTGGTAAAGAAAATTCTGGAGTACAGAATCTTTAGCCCGTAAAAAGAAATTAGTAAACAATGAGAATTTGCTAAATAAAACGTTACAAATTCTGGAGATAACTCAAAGTCCAACATTGTCAACAAGAAAAATCTCAAGTTCAGTCCATATTCCAAAACTACAGTACAAGAAATCATCAAAAAAGAACTTAAATTAAAGCCATACAAAATTCAAATGTTACAAGAAATAAAAGAAACTGATTTTCCAAAAGGGTGGAATTTTGCCAATAATTCAAAATTTAGTAAGGAACAATATACATTTTTTTGGGTAGACTAATAATGTCAGACAAGCCACATTTCACCTCAATGGAAAAGTAAATAAGCATAACTGCAGGTTTTGGGCAACAGAAAATCCTCGACAATATAACGAACACGTTAGAGATTCGCCAAAAGTCCAGTCTGGTGTGGTATGTCAAAGCAAAAATTTATGGGCCATTTTTTTTTATGAACCAACTGTAACCTCTTGGACTTACGTTGATATGCTGGAAATATTTTTTTTTCCCCAATTGCAAGAAGAAAATCTATTGAATTTCGTCTATTTTCAACAAGATGGGGCTACACCACATTATGCTAACATTACCAAGGATTCACTGACCAACGTTTTTGAAACCGGTGGATTGGAAGAGGAGGCCCTATTTCCCGGCCACCTCGTTCACCAGATTTGACTGTTCCAGATTTTTTTCTGTGGGGATATGTGAAAGAGAGGTGTTATAGTCCACTTCCCAAAATTTAGAGCAATTAAAAATTAATATCCGAAACATAATAGAAAATATTCCTGAAGAATTTTTTGTCAATAGTTTTTTTAAAAGTAATGTAACCTTATTGTAACTATTATTTTGTAAAAAACCTAAACCTTTTGGGCCCATCCTTTTTTTTTTTAACATATGAAGCAAATTTTAATTGTTAAATAATATTGTTGGTCGACATGCAGTCAATTTTTCGAAGGTCAATAAATACGTTGTTTTTTGAGATAAACATAGCTTGTGTTACATTTTTTTAAAGGGGAAAGATTAAATTTTGAAAATATAGAAACATATACAGGGTGTTTCATTTAAAATAACATAGTTGTCCTATAATGGAAAATCGGCCATTTTGTTTTTGAGCTAATGGAATGTCACAATAAAATCTTGAAGGTACGAGAATAACCTTTAAAGAAATATAAGTGCATCTGCAAAAACCGCATCTTGATACCTTTATTTGTTCCAAAGTTATTCTCGATTAAAATGGGTCAAAATATGGCCGGCCACCCTGTATTAAGAAGTATTTAATTGGTAGATCGCACAGGGTTTTGTCAGTAAACAGTCGATTTTGCGTCTAATCAATTTGGCTGCATAAATCTTTCCTTTTCTCTAGATCTTAGAACTTTACCTTTCGGTTAATAAACTACCTCTTTATTTACTCACGATATCCACTGTGCGTTAGTACTTTGCCTACGAGAGCCCTCGTGAAGTCACCAAACAATAAAAAAGTACCTTAATTTCCATTTATACGCAACTTTTATTTTGTGCGTAATTAAGTTAGCAAAACTTAGCACACTTAAACCTTATTGAATTAAATTTAACTTAAGTGACGCAAAGTATATCCAAGAGCTTATAAAAGTAAACATTTTTCGCAATTTCTGCTTCCTAACGACTTTAAATAAAACTCACTTAATCCAATTGATCCGCACCGTTTGATTCGCTTTTATCCGAGTTTATTACCTTGGGATTCACAAATTCTTTGAGAAGATTCGGTCAATATTTTAAATCTCATTTTAATTATAAATCTTCTTAATATTTTCCAACTTTTTTAAAAAA
>JAHBCN010018648.1:0-16783 GCA_019359885.1 Listronotus oregonensis
TAAAATTCTTTATCAAAACTTAAATCTGAAAAAAAAAAATTACTAATATGTAGGGATATTCCATTGCCAACAAAAAATGTTACTTGGACAAACTATTTATGGGAAAATAACAAAAAAACCCCCCCTTTTTAAAAATCCCCGGGGGAATTAAAGTTTTTTTTTTTTTCAGCCCCATCATCAAAAATTTAAACCCCCAGAATTTTTTTTAAAAATTTTCTTTTTAAAAAATTTTTTTAAAAAAAAAAATTTTTGGTTTTTTTAAAATTAAAAAATTTTAAAAAAAACCATTAAAGATAATTAAAAAAAATTTTCAGGTTTTTTTGTTTAATAATCATATTTTAAAGAAAAAAAAATATCTGAAAATGATTTGTTTATTTTCATATTTTTATTAATATTTAAAAAAAAAAAAAAAATTTTTGGAGGGCTTCTCTTTTCAAATAATGTTTTTTGTTAGATTCGCTATTTATTATCGTTGTTTTTTCCCCGGAAAAAAAAAAATTCACTCCCCCAAAGTAGGTTAAATAAAAAAAAGGTTGTTTATGAGGGGGCGCCGCGCCATGATTATAAAGCGCGTTCAAGCGCACTGTCGACCCCTCATTCTTTAATAAATAAAAGTTTTTTTAAAACAAAATAAAAATGTTATTTAACATTTTGCTTTTATTTAAAAATAAACATAGTTAAAAAATAAGGACACTTTTTTAAATTTTTTAAAAAAAATTTAAAAATTAACAAATGAATTTTTTAAAAAAAAAATTTTCATATTTTAGTAGCATCTCTTTTTTTATTTTCTTTTTTTAGAAACTACTGTTGCTAAAATTTATTCTTTTAAACAATCAATTTAAGTTTTTAATAATTTAATTTAAACCCCCTTTTTTATTAACAGCCACTCCATTT
Source organism: Listronotus oregonensis (assembly GCA_019359885.1). NCBI lineage: Eukaryota > Metazoa > Arthropoda > Insecta > Coleoptera > Curculionidae > Listronotus > Listronotus oregonensis. The sequence goes on from JAHBCN010018648.1 coordinate 895, forward strand.
TTTTTAAAAAATAAAAAAGTAGTTTTTCTTTTTAAAGTTTTTCAAATTCTTTATTAAAAAAATTTTGGGAAATTTTTTAAAAATATTAAAAAATGTATAGTTGAAGGGTATTAGAAAAAAGTTCGGTTGCTCTTTAAAAAAAAAAAAACCTAAAAGTAGCTAAAAAGGTTTGTTTTTTTTTGGGGGCCGCCTTTGTTTTTTTTTTTTTTTAAAGACACGTGCGGGAAGCGGACATTAAAAAAACCCAAAAGGGGGCCCCCAGGAAAAAAAAAATTTTTTGCTACTATTTATTTTTTTTTTTTCTTTTAAAACAAAATTTTTTCTTCTGACCCCAAAAATATTAAAAAAGGTTTGATTTTTAATACATCTCATGGCAGCTTCAGAGTGACGCTGAGACCTTTGGTGTCTCTGAGACTGGGGGAAAACAGCTGTTTGTTTTTTGGGTTTTACTTGCCACCTAGTGCCCCAAAAAACCCAAAAATTTTTTTATCAAAGTTAAGCTCAATTGTAAAAATAACAGGGAATTTCTTATCTTGGGGACTTTAATCTTTCTTCAGTGCAATGGGATGTGATTATTTTAAACCCGTACAGTGTGAAAATGGAAATTCACATTTGCAGTATAACAATATTTTTAATAGCAACAATAAAATTCTTGACTTGATTTTTTGTAACAAGCCTAACAAATAATATCGGACATTGTTAAAAACCCCTCTTGTGGCTGAGGATGGATATCATCCAGCTATTTAATTTCTGTACTCTGTTAAAAATTTTAAAAAGGTTTAGCATATAAACATAAAAAGTATTATAGCTATAGGAGGTCGGATTATTTAAAATAAATCAGGATATTTTAGATATTGTTTGGGTTTTTTTACTTTTGGTCATGGTTCGTTGATGATAATGATGAATAATGTTTTTTTTATTCTCAAAAAAAATTCGAATTTTTAAAGAAAAAAATAGCTTACACAAAAAGTGGCGGATAAAAAAAAAAAAAAATGATTAAATTTTTTTAAACCCCCAAAGAACCATGTTTAAAAAATCTAGGCGGGTTTTAAAAGGGGATATTAAATCAATGGAAGATAATCTGTATCAAAATCGTCTAAATTCTGGAGTTACGCTTCCATTAAAAAACAAATAAAAAATATAAGGTAATTTTATTTAAACCTTTTTTCTTTTTTTACTTCGGGGGTGTCTTCGAGCCCAAAGATGTCCTCAAATCAAAACAATTTTGTACAAGCCCATGACAAACTCTAATTTGAGTAATATCTATGTGATAGCAAATATTGATAGCACTTCAAACATTAATGTTAAAAGGTTTTGGGCCCCGACAACCCCACCTTTTTTTATAAAGAAATGTGCTGTATCATTGAGTTACCCCCTTACACTCTTTTTAAAAAATCTTTAAAAAAGGGGGGTAAATTTTTGGACTTGTGGAAGGTATGTACTGTAGTACCTATATTCCAAAAATGGTCAGAAAATGATGTTAAAAATTATAGACCAATAAAAATTTTAATTCCTAAAGTTTTGAAAAACTAATATCTTTGCACATATTACAAATCTTATAATACCAGAACAGCATGGGTTCTACCCTGGTCGACCACGGGGAAAAAAATCTGTTCACTTTCGGGGAATACCTACATACAAATATGGATAAGAGAATTCAGGTGGATGTTGTCTACACCGACTTCAGCAAGGTTTTTTATAAAATCAGTCACAACTTTTTTTTGAATCCCCTTTTGAGGTCGGTGTGGGTGGCACACTTCTGAGCTGGATCAGGGGTATATAAAAAAAGACCTCCCGTTAGCGCGGGTTATGTCGATGCATTCATTCCCCTCGGGGGACCTCGGGTTCCACCGGGGGACTTTTTTTTTAATTTTATATAAACAATAAAAAAAAATGTTTCTCTTTTTTAATTATTTTTTATCCCAGATGATTTAAAAATATTTAAAAAAATCTACAGTTTAAATGACTGTGATAATCTACAGCATGACTTGAACCAGGTTAAAAGGTTTTTTTGACGACAACGGTTTTTTTTGAATTTAGCCAAATGTCAGACCATATCATTTATACGAAACAAAAAAAAAAATATTTTTGATTATAAAATCTCTAATAACAATTTAAAAAAGGTTTGAAAAAAAAAAAAACCTTAGTCATATACGATTCAAAAAAATTTTTATCTGCATATACAGTCAGTTGTAAACCTTCCTTGAATTACTGGTTACGTAATCAGAAAATGTAGTTTTTTTCCCCAAAAATAATGTAATCCTATGTCTTTACAATGCCTTTGTACTGAGTAAATTAAAAATTTTGGGTTTTATAATCTGGAATCCCCAGTACAACACTTACGCTGGGACTAGAAAAAAAACAAAAAAAAGTTTTTAAAATATATTTCATTCAAAAAAAAATTTTTTCATTGGGGGACATCTCTTTGGCTAGAGGACATTTCCGAATTCTCTCTCTGGGGAAAAAAAAAGTGATGTCTGATTTTTTGTTAGCTTGATATCCTGTCACAATTATACCAATGTTCCCTCTAGAACTCTACGGCTGAATGAATTATTCAATGTCCCTTTTAGAAATACTAGTTTTTCCCAAAAAAAACCTTTTAGTGAGGTTGACACACAATGGCAACAAGTACAGTAATGTTTTGGACTTTTTTTTTTCCCTGTCAAAATCAAAAAAAAATTAAATTAAAAACTCTTTTTTTGGAAGTGAGAAATTAAAGTTTTTATATATTCACTGGTTATATCTCTTTTGTTTTTTTTTTTTTTACAATTTATATTTTTTTTTAGGGCCTTTATTGTATAAATTCTTTTTTTTTTTCAATATTTTGAATTTTTAATTGATTTTTAATTATTCTGAATTTTGTTAATTTGGGAGCAAGATTCACTGTTGTGAAAACACTGAATTGTTTTTTTTTGTTTTTTTTGGGGTAAATGTAATAGCATATTGTAGGCACTCTAGTGGGCTCTCTCTGCCTGTTTGTCCCTTTTTTTCGTCCATTTAAATAAATAAATAAATAAAAAAAAAGGAGCATGCAATGGCTTGGGGGGGAACGTAAAACAAAGCTTATTTTGTAGTTTTCAACACAGTAATGATAATAAATAATAACTGCTTATCATTATATGAATCAAAAAATTATTTTTAAAACAAAAATTTTTGGGTTTTTTTCTCCCAAGTAACATAACACATAACAAAAAAAGAAAAAATTTCTTCGAAGATAAAAAAAATTTCAGCAACAAAATAAAAAAATAAAATAAAAATCGATGTTACTAAAATATGTACTATTTCATTTAAATAATTTATTTGGTAATTTTATTTTTTTTAAAAAAATTTCATTATTTTTAACTAGGTTATATTTAAAAAAAAAAAAACAAGTCTTAAATAACTTTTTTTGTGTATAAACTTTTTTTATTAAAGAATAGTGGGTTCGACGCTGAGTCGAAATTTTATTATTTAAACTAATAGCGAGCAGTGAATTTTTTTGAAAAATTTAACTATAAAAATACCGAATCAACAATTTTTTTTTTTATTATTTGTGGGGGGAGTCATCATAATTTGCATTTGTGTACTTAAATGTTAATAAAAAAGTATGATAAAGTAAACAAATAATTTTCAGATTTTTTTCTGTCTTGAAAAAATGAATATTAAACAACAAATTTGAAAATTTCATTAAAATTATATTTAATGGTTTTGTAATTGTTTTTCAATTAAAAGCCCAAAAATTTTTTTTTTAAAAAAAAGTGTAAAATGAAAATTTTGATAAATGTTTAATTTAATTGTCAATGATGTCGGCCTAAAAAAAAATATAAACATAAAAACCATAATCAAGTGGAAAATGGGGCCATTTGGGGGTGATTTACCCCTAAAAAAAGAAATGCGAAAAATGAGGTAATGTAAATTAAACAATATTTTTTAAAAATTAAATTTTCCTTTAAATTTTTTTTTGGAAAATTCTTTTTTAAAAATTTTTTTTATTGCCAAAATATTAAAAATATATTATTTTAATTATTTTTATTTTTCCTTTACTTTTTTTTCATATTTTTCTTTTACCATTTTTTTTTTTTCCCGGGAATTTCCCTTTTAAAAACTTTTTATACAATGTATCCCAAAAGTACACAGAAAATACAAAAATTTTTTAAATGCGGGGTTTAAAAAATTTTTAAAATTTTTTATAAAAATTGAATTTTAAATTTAAAATAAAAAATAAAACCCACAAAAACTAACAAATTGACTTAACAATGGATCTTTATTTTAATTAAAACCCCGGGGGGTTTCAAGGAAAATTAAAAAGTTTTTTTTTAAATACAGGCCCCTTCTTTTACATATTTTGTTCTCGCTGTATTTTTTTTTTTTGCATTTTAAAAAAAATTTTTTTTTTTTCTTTAACGTTTGTAAAAAATTAAATTTTATCATAATTTAGATATAATTCTTGGAAAAAATTTTTAACAAAAAATTTTCCCAAAAGAAGACAATTATGACCTTAGAAACTAGGTTAAAAAATTGCAAACTTAAATATAGTCTTTCCAAAGTATACCGTGTTAGCTCTTGCCTTCATTTATGGATTTATGCCGACAGCAATAAAACTGCGGATCGGGGGTATTAAAAAAAGAACATTGGCGGACTTAAATAATATAAAATTTATAATTTATTGTTCATTTAGGTAGGTATAATCTTAAAATTACATTGGGAAAATTTAAAATATGGCCCCAAATTTTTTAAAAATTTATAAATTTTATGATCTATACATAATTACATTTTTAACTAAAAAAACTAAAAATAATTCTGTTTCACTATTAAAGTCATCATTGAGATTAATTACAATAGGATTTTGTTGTTTTGGATAGAAATGTAAGAGGGGCCCCAATTTTTATAATGTGCTGTAGTGAATTTTTTTGTCTCAACTGGTATGTTAGTAATTACATTTTTTATCAAATTTATAACACTGGGACTGAAAGTAGGTGTAACATTTTCTGCTCTGATATTTGATTTTACTTGGTTTTAAAAAACTCTATGGGGTTAAACTACGGCGGGGGAAGCCGGCATTGCCCAGCCTTTCAAAATTAAACAAATTTTTTTAATTTTAATATTTGGTTTCAAAAATCTTTTTTAAAATTAAAATAAAAAAATTTAAAATTAAAAAAATATTCATTTTTTAACAAAATTGTGGTTTAGTTTTTGTTTTGATGTTTGTGACAAAGTTGGTACCGTTAATGCAAAAATTTCTTGGAAATTTTTTTAAAAAAATTTTGAAAGTTTTAAAAAAAATTTCCTTTTTTCCTCATGATAATCCAAGCTAGAATTCTTAATTTCATTGCAGACAACAGCGCATTTGGGACAAATCCGTCTTCTGAACCAGCGTGTATTATGGTAAGCAGTTTTCCTTTATTTGAAGGTGCTTTCGTCTGACAGTTTTGACTGGAATCAACCCATCCTTTGGATACTGCGTCGTGTGTATCGAACCATGTTTACAAGGTAAATTTTGGATCTGTTTTCAATATTTTTTAATTTCTTAAAGGTAATTAAATCTTCAAGGGTAATTTTTCCATTCTACTTGTCTTTTGTCTATTTTGCGGTATTTATATCCCATTTTACAAACAACTTTATGGAGGGGGCCCCTAATATTTATATTGATTTCGTCTTCGTCAGTTTTTTTTCGTTTATTCAAGGTAGGAATAATCCGCTTTAAAAGACAATATTTTTTTTTTTTTATTATCTTATTAGGTCCACCCTATTGTCTATACGGTGAGTTTAAAAAATCACTACTTTTTTTTTTTGTTCAATTCTTCACTAAAATTATACCCTTATCGATGATATTGGATTTTTGTAAGTAGACAGGTTTCATTTAAAGCTTCTTTTTAATTAAACTCTACTGATTAAAGTTTCATACATATTTTTTACAACCTGTTTTGCATCTAATGACAAAGTTTTGACGCGACATAGTTATATTCTCGTTAAACAATTTTTTCGAAACGCACAGTAAAAACGGTTATTCAACACCCCTAAAATTACCCAAAATATTTATATGCCTAATGGTTAATATCAAGAAATACCTGGCCCACCCCTGCCCTTATGAACAAATGGGTTTACCCAACAACAAAGGTAATAAAATCGTTAAAGGTTTATTGGGGTATGGTCCGTCAAAAGCCATAACGATATTTTTGAACAGACTATAAAAAAGATATTATTGCCCTGTTTAACGGCTTCCCCAGGAAAAAATGAGCAGTTTTTAGAATATTTCCTTTACTTGTGTCCAAACCCACCAAATTTCAAAGTTTCTACTCCCCGGGAAGTGCGCCATAATTTTGAGGGGGCCAATAGGTCAGTCAGTAAAAAATGTGCGTTTTTTAAAAATCGACTCCCCAAAACTACTAAATTTCCTTTCAAATTTTTTTTACCGGTCATAAGAATACCTATGTGAATTTACTCCCCAAAATTTTTCCCTCTATGTAGAACGGTAACGAATTTGTGATAGGGAAAAACACGGTAAACGTTTCGTGTAATATACACATAGCGTGTGCAACCAAACCTTGGCCTAGGGTTAAGTCACTTTCTCATGGTTACTTAGGTTTTTTTCCCTTTAAAAATTGGACGTAATTATTTTTATGTTAAAATTTATTCATTTTTCTGGTACTCCTTGCGGGATTTGATCTTGGGACAATAAGGAAAAGAAAACCCTTTTCCCCAGGATAATAGTGCAGAAAAACTTTTACGAATTATGATTTATAGTTTTATTTAAAAAACATGTTTCCACTTCATTGGTCTGACTGGTAGTTAAAAGTGTCGGGGGGCGTTCAACTAAAAGCAGCTCTGTCGAAAGATAATTTGCATAAGTATTGGGCGATACCACAATTTGCACATTTTGGGAAAACCCAATATACTTTTCGAGTTTTGTTTTTAAATGAAGGTTATATGGTAAACATTACTAATATAAAAATTTTCCCAAATTTTAACATAACTTGGTAAATAATGTTGATTAATTTCATGAATATTCGATACATTTTCGTCCGATGCTGTAGAAAAAAAAATTTCTATTTTCGATACATGTAAATAGTATTTTTTTGGGCACGCGAGGATGTTGCCGCAGACCGGTTTTTTTCAACGCTTTTTTGCCTAAAACACTGATTTGGCAACTTGTATCGAACCAGAATTTTCGTAATATCTATTTTTTATTAATTTTATTTTTAAAAATTTATTAATGATCCCAAATATTTAAATTACCATACACAAATGGCTATTTATTGCTAAACATTGATTGTTAGGAACAAAATTAAGCATTGTCAAATGTCAAAAAATTAAAGAAAAAATATTAATTTCATTTTTTAAACCCCAAATGTGTGATTACAAGAATAATTTAACGAATGTGAAATCCCCAAAAAAGAATATAAAGCGGGGAGGGGAAAAATTTCCCCGAAACCGAAGAAATTGTATCAGAAAACTTACAAATAATTTGATGTTTCGTGCGCAAAAAAAAAAGTAGTGAATATGTCAGAAAATTTATTTTGGAGTACATGTCCCAGCTATTTTTAAAATGTCCCCCTTTTTCTTTAGGAGTATTTATTTAATGTTTACTACAATTTATCCCAATAAAAATGTGTGGAACTATACCCCGTTTCTCCTATCAGAACCCGAATGCAAGTATTAATTATCTTCTTTACATAATGAAAAAGGGAAATATATTTGCGACCCTGTATAATTCTCTGATACCCAAAGGGTTTTTTAAAAAATTTTATATAATAAGACTATCTTTTCGACATGTCCCCATACTTATCACTCCTTTTTGGAAAAATAAAAAAAATTTGCTTTTTTGGCTATTTTGGTTTTTTCTGTACCGCTAACAAAAATTTTTTTGCTTTTTTTTTCCCGAGATATAAAATAAACAAAATGGGGGGATTTTTCGTACCTACTTAGCACTGCCTTTTTTTCACCACAAATAAAAAAGTACCGTGCTGTGGGCCAACTTGTTCTATCTTTTCTATTTTAAAAAAAAAAAAAAAAAGAAAAACCTTTTTTTTCTAAAGAAACCTTTTTTTTAACCGAGTTAGCACTGCCTATTTGCATAGTAACGAGTTAAACTGTTGTGCTGTGTTGTGTCAACTTGTTATTTTGTGCCGTTAAAAAAAAATTTTAATTTTGAAAAATTTTTAAGAATTAAAATCACCCGATAACAAACATAAATATCCCCTGTATTGCTTTATTCTTTGATTATAATGAGTTTTTAGTACACTTAGCTTGAGTTAAAAATAAGCAGATGTTAGTTCCCAATGTAAATTTTTACAGTCCTTCAAACTTCTATTATTGCCTCATTTACCAATTTAGGAATTATCTTTGCCACAGTTGTGCGCCAGCGGTTAATTTTGTTGCTAAACTAATAGCAACATTTTTTTTTCGATACAAGCATAGAGGCCGTTTACTACTAAAAATACAGTACACATTTTTTAAATTTAAAAAAATTAAACTTTACTTGTGTTTAGAAAAAGAAAAAACGTATTTAGTTTAGTAAGGGGGCAGGGTGATTTGTAACTTCAGCTATTTTATTTTTGAAATTAAAATCGTTCTACTACACACCATCTATTTATTAGTTTATATTTATGTCCTATTTTATTGTTTAAAATAAATAATAAATGTAATAAAACTAAGAATATATAAAATATTTAATATTTTTAATGCGTTCACAACGCTATTTATATCTTAAGATATTAAGTAATAGGTATCAAACACTAAAAAATATTCGTGTCTTTAAGTGTCGCAGGTGAGGTCCCCACCTCCGAAGACACGTGTATTAAAAATGGTATATCTAAAATTAAAATTAAAAGGTTCAATTGTAATTCACCTTTGGCGCAAACAAATATTGTACGATTTATTTGTGCAATCCTGTATTATAGTCCGTCAACGTTCGTGCGGTCCGTGTTTGCGGGTTTCAGGACGGAGGGAAAACCCAATACACGCCGCGGCTTGGACCGCCGCGACTAAGTGGCGTCCACCCCGGCACGAAAGGACTACGCATGCACATCCCAAGATAACTCCACCCAGCGCTACGCGTATTTAAAGTTTCAAATTGTCATGAGAGCGCGGCCAGGACGACTAACGTGACGTTCCACCGCACGCACGCATCGCACTCGCTTGCCATCCCGCCACTCCGCCCCTACCCCGATACTCTTGTAAAGTTGTTTATTTTTTGCTCAATTTTGCAAGGCGCAAACGTAAAATTGGAGACGTATTAGAAAAGAATGATTTGCTTTTTTTTACATTAAAGCATTATTTAGAAAAAGCCTACTTTTTAAATAACCGCGGAGTCTCTGTATGATAAAGATGTTTCATGTGTCAACACTGTCAAAACTCGTGATCACGGGGTATCTCTAGACGCAGTAATATTGTTTATTTTGAATAAATAATATTGTAAAGTTGCATTATTATTGCTCTCTCTAACTTTAACAATTGCTAAGTTAACAACGGTTTAGAATTTAACAAAATGTCAGATTTTGACAGGTTGCCTACTAAAATCATTGAAAACACTGACAATGACGTTTTGTTTTTAAACCGTTGTTATTAAAATTGCTAAGTCCTTCAAATTTACCGCGATCATCACTCGCCTATGAGTAATATAGTTTGTCCAAGCTAACATTTTTGTGTTGGCTTACATGTTCAAAAACAAAAATTACTAGACTCAACGTCAAATTAGCTGATTGGCGTAAATCACCCAGTAATGGATTAATGTCATTTCAATTTTTGTATTAAATTTTTTGTGTTTGGGTTGTTATTTCGTGTTTTAAAGTAATTAGTGAGATTAGAGATTACTCTGCGCAGTGTTTTTTTTTTTTTGTGTGGACTTTTGAAATTTTTAAAATTAATAATTTATTTATTTTGGACTAAGTTTTAATTTTATTGGTTTAAGAAAAAACCACTAGAATAGATATTTTTAGTATAAATCCCCAATGATTACTGTATTTCCAGTTTGGAAAAGCTTCGAAACCCACTTCAGAGCTGTGATGAATCGGAGGTAAGAAAATATAACCTAATAAATTTTTTAAAAAATGATCAGAATAGTGATCTTGCAAAAAGGGAAAATAACTGTTTTAAGAGTATCATAATCTAAAAATACATCCTCAGATGTGCCAAATATTTTAAGATTTAAATATATTTATGAATGTATTTTTTTAGGATCGCATATGGCAGTTGTGACAATATAAAAGCAAAATATGAAATTTAAAAATAATTAGGCTTAATGGAAAAACCAAATGAGCAACGCATAAGAAAGGAAATTTTAAAGGTTTTATGGGAAATAAAGATTTAGGAAAAAATAAAAATCTTGGGTGTTTCTCGATGAAACCTGGATCTTCTCGAACAGCTCTTTCCACAGGTCTTGGCAGGATGACGATGTATATTTTAGTGGAAAGGAAAAAAATTCCCAATGACTAATTATACACTAGAAAAAAAAATGTACTTTCCTACACTTAAGGAAAAATTGAAGGGCCCATTTTTTTAAATCACAAGGTAAAGCACTTTAACAAGCCTCTAATAAAATTTTTGTTTTTGCCTTATAAATTATCACAGCTTTACAAAAAACTTCCTCTTGCACACCGACAAGCTTGAAGACCTGTTTTTTCTTTTAGGAATATTTTACAGCTTCTGTGAAGCATTAGCTGTCATAATTCCTTTTTTTGTATATCCTAATAGAAAAATTGAAAGTCTACTTAGATGCATCCCTTTTTGTCCACTTCACATTTCCCACTTTTTTCCGCACCTTCATCTCTAGAGTTTCGAGACTACGAAATCTTATCAGTAATTTAATCTGACTTACTCTAGACACTCGTATGTGAACACTTAGACTTTAAGCATAAGGGTATCCTGAAAAAAACATATATGACAGATTCGGTAGATACCTCAGTTGGGGTCTCTTTCATACATAGGACATAGATTAAACCTGTAGCTCTTAGACAACATTAAACTACAGAACACACTTGCTGCATTCTTATGAAACATTAAAGTATATTTAATTAAAAAACTAATGAAATACTTATTTTTTCCCTTAGATACATTATTCTACATGCTGGTTCAGAAAAAGGATTTGTTGATGGTGCCAGTAGAAGTTTTAAATCGAAAACAAAAACAGGAGATTACCATGGCGAGATAGAAATTTTGAGAAGTGGGTTAGAGATGATCTACTACCTAATTTGAAAAGGCCTTCATTAGTCATTTTGGTAATCCAGCTACCATAGTAGGTTGTTAGAAAACTGGCCATATGTGGCGGGAAAAAAAGAAAATATGGTTAAAAAAACGAAATATTCCTTTTGCAAAATCGGCGACAAAATAGTTTGTGGTGCTTGATTCGCGCCTCCAAAGTCTTCCAAATCTTATGTTGTCGATGCTCTTTTCAGGAGGGTGGTAACCAAGTGCTGCGGTTGCATCCATATCATTGTAAATTCAATGCCATCGAAATGGTATAATTTAAAAATAGTAAGACATTCCCTATTTTATGGGACCCACATTATTAGTATATTTAATAAGGTAAATGGTAATAAAATCATTTAAAAGTTATGTTCTTTTTACTTTTCAGCTTTTCTTTATTAAACTACCTTACTGCTTTTAATAAAAGCTAAATATTAAATGACTATTTTATTTAAACACATAACATCAATGACCACAGTAGTTGCCAAAATGCTTGAACTCACAAGCAACCATTTACAGTCCAGCTGCTAAAACCCAAACCTACCACTTTGTCTGCTCTCTTATCTTAAAAAGTGTCCAGACTAGTATCTGCTGCGTGCATATTGCATACATTTTTCTTTCGTCATTACATACGTTTCTTTTTTCATAAAAACCCTGGTGGCCACTGCCACTTCTAAAAAACCCTTTAAAAACGAACTTTTTTTAATAAATTTATTTTATAAAATATAAAAACATCCTTTTGTGTTAATGATACTCTGAATAAATAAATGATTATTACTGTTTTGTTTTATTTATTTTATAATTTAATATAGGAAGCAGCTAATTAAGTTATATCAGATGAAATAAATCTTTACAAAATTCTAAATTTGCATAATAAGGGATATCGAACCATCCCTTCTAGTAAGATATTTTATCAGGATATTTCAATTCAACTGTAAAGAGTTTCCCTGCAAATATAACAAAACATAACGGGTCTGTTTGATATTCAGAAATGGTGTACACTATTTTACATTTTTTTTACGTACCTAAGCGCTCTAATTGAAGGTGTATTTAAGGACTAAGGGGTACAAAAGTGTAAAATAGTGTAAACTATTTTTAAATAACAAACACTTAATAAATAACTATAAATCTGCACTAGATAGGCGAAAATGATAATTTTTAATAAAATATTATGGCCAAACATCAAGCTTTCACAATTTATGCAAATATATGAACACGAAGAAAAAAATACTGATGAATTTAGTTATTGTAATCTAACAACAATTTTTTTAAGATCTTAAAATTTTGAAACTCCCTTCCCTCAGTACGGTCCTGACTAAAATTCTTATATCAGCCAACTTAAATCTAAAAAAACAAAATTTACTAATATGTAGGGATATTCGCATTGCCAACCTAAAAATGTTAGCTTGGACAAACTATACTTCTTTGATTTTAATTTTGACTTTATTGGAAATTTACTGTTTATGACTATCTTAAACCATGTATTTAACTAGTCATTTCTGTGAAATATTGGTTCAATTATTTATTTATATAATAACGGTAATCTGAAAAAAAAACTATAAATGTAAATTGAAAAAGTTAACATTTTAATGATATGCTTTTTATCATTTTAATCCTCTACAATATGTTAGAATCTAGGTCATTTTCCATAACACAGCTCCCCAAAAAAAAAGTTGAAGCTTCCAAAAACTTGACCATGGTATCAGCGACCCCAAAAACATAAAGATACCATGGTCAATTCTTTGGAAGCTTCAACTTTTTTGTGGGGCTGTGAATTTAAGCTACGAGGATTCTCATTATGATTTTTTTTTCTATCATTGGTTTGCCAAAAAATCTATCACCATATAAACATATAATCTTTTTAATAAATTTAATTTTATTCGTACTTGTTAATGTAAAAGACACAGTTGAACATACATACACTATGACAGATAAAACAGTGAGACAATAATATTTTTCCAAAAATATGTTTTTCGTAATTAATCGCCGCCATCATTGCGTTATTTGATTAATAAAGTTGAGACAGATATTGACCATTATGCGTTAATTAATAAGGCCCAAATATTCATTCTATTTTAGGGTTTTAGTTTATTTAAAAATAAATGTTCCAAATATGCTATGCAATAAAGCAAATAAAAGCATATTTATTTAAAAATAAATGTTTAAGTATTTAAAGATATAGTAAGTGGCATCAAAAACAAATTCGAAAATTAATTATTTTCTGTTGATCCTATGTTAGCACAAGTTAACAGCACACATAACCTTGTTAATCAAATATAAACATCATTACAAAAAAAATTATTTTCTAAATTTAATAACGAAACGATAGCCGAAAAATATTGTAATTAACTCGTGCATTAATTGGCGATTAATGACCTCAATCCTTAACGCCTCGATCAATAATCGCCCTTATTAACACCTTTGTTTGTTAAATAGCTATTAAATTCAAATTCATCAGGCGGTCCTTAATATACCTTTTCCTTTAAGATAATTCGTTTGAAATTTTTATTTTGAAGAGTCACCGCTAAATGCTACAAAAAGAAAAGCAAAATTTTTTTTAAAAAATAATTTAGCTCATGTAGTGCAAAATTTTAAAAAATGCCACTGGCAAAAAAAGTTTTCACCGAAAAATGTTAAAATTACAAAAGTTCTAAGTAGGCGTCATAGCGTGTGTCTATATGGCCACTTGCAGTCTTCTTTGATTAAAATGGATTAACTGATGGACAGAAACGGCTTGTGTCTTATATGTTTAAATATGTACGCATCACAATTGTAATTATAAGATTGACCTTCCTTTAATTTATTTTCTGTACTTAATACAATTGCACAAATATTTTAAAGTTGTATTAGAACATATTAAAAATTTTTTTTTATCAAATTTTTGCAAAGAAATATTTAAGGAAAGGGTTTGTTCACCCAAACACCATAATTTACGCTTTAATACCCTTTTATTTAAAATAAAATAATAAAGACGTTAACTCGTTAGTTATTTTTTTACCGATATGGACCTTTGTCAACACTGGTTTAAACTGACAGAACTTTTCGACACAGACCGATTTGAAGCATCGTTTGACGCAGATGTACAGGGTTTTTCCTATAATTTGGCATGTCTTTAAACGTATTATTTAAAGGAATACAAAAAAGGTTTATACAAAATTTTTAGAATTTTTTATGAAGTTTTTAGATATGACATTTAGAAAAACAACTAAGGATCGAAAAATAGACAAATCGTGTATTTTTTTTTAAAATAAAACACCTTGTGTTTTATTGAAAATATAATATTTTCGCGTTTTCTCCTTTTCAAAAATATATAACATGTCTATGTTTGGATAAGCAGTTTTTTAATTATTCATTTAAATTTTCATTTTATATGCAATGAAGCAGGTCTAGTACGCTGTAGAAGCCAAACAGAACTTCTATGTTGGATCCCGCGGCCAAGGATGACGACAGATAACAAAACAAATGGATTGACTTATTTTTACTCAAAAAAAAATATTGCCTACAATTACTATAATAACGTGTAAACACTTGTTTTATTTACATTATTTAATTCATTTTTTTGTTATCTGTTGTCATCCTTAAAAATTCCCAAAGTACAATTTTTTTTTTGGCTCTGACCACTATACTTACGCAGGGTGCTCCATTGCAAATAAAATGAAATTTGATAATTGTCTCGAAAGTTGCCTCCACTCCGAATTTGACCAAATTTGGTATACGGGGGTTTTGGGGCGCTGATCACTAATCTGAAAACAAGTTTTTTCGGCAGCGTTTCGTTTTAGAGATATTCATCATCAAAGTTGAAAAACAAACTAACCTTATTTTCACTATATTCCCCCTTCTTTTTGCACTAAACTTATCATTCTTACACTATGGCACACAACATTTCATAAACACCTATAAAAATTGTTTTTATAAAATTTTATTTTCACCTTTTTCCCATTAAATTGTGAAGTCTGAATTTCAAAGGCCGAGGAATTATTTGCTGATAAAATCCCTAGTGTATACATGGTTGCGGCGTATGCGGCGTTTAAAAAGTTTGCAATTACATGGAAAAAAATGTAAAATAAACATAAAAACAAGTTTTTAAAAGGTGTTTATAAAATATTGTATGCCAATTTAGTGTATGAATCAAAAATTATGTGCAAAAAGAAGGGAATAGTAAATAGGTTGTTTATTTTCAACTTTGATGAATATCTCGAAAACGAAAAGTTATGAAAAAATTGTTTTTTGATTCGTTCAGTGCCCAAAACCTCCGTATACCAAATTTGGTCAAAACAATGGAGGAACTTTCAACAATTAAAAAAGTCGGTTTTTCAAAACTGCTTTTCAAACATAGAAAGTTATATTTCTTTGAGAAGGAAAAACGCGAATATTTTATATTTTTAATATAATAGAAGAGGTTTTATTTAAAAAAAAAATATGTTAGTACCAATTTTTCTATTTTCTGATAGTCAGTTGTTTTTCTATTTAACATTTTCATAAAAAATCTTATAACTTTTAAATAATCTGTATTTACAACTGCATTGAGGAGTTGGATCGTTAACTTTGGTTATGATTTTTATTGTATAATTTATGTCAAAGCTATCACCAAGTCCTGTCATTTAAAATCAATTATTACCGCGGTTAATATCATAGAATTTTTAATAGTTCGCCTAGATTTGATTTATTTTAATTCCTTACTTTAACTAAATAAAAAAATTAATAAAAAAATTGTTTACCGGGAAAA
>JAHBCN010018649.1:0-16876 GCA_019359885.1 Listronotus oregonensis
ATTTCATTTTTTCATAATCGGTCAGTATAAGAAATCCCGCTGCAAAAGCTTCGATAATATACTAACCTGGAGGAAAAAGCAAGGTACTAAGTCATTACTGTTGCTATCTCCCTCTTACAGCGTTGATTTGCCGATTTAAATAATCAGCGAATCAGGTACGCTATAAGAGAGAGGTACTAATGGCAATGACTGTCGCTTTCTCTTCCAAATGCGACCACGTTTTTAGCGCTTTGCTTTATCCCTCCAGGCTATTGTATGCTCGAAGACTCGATACTACATTTATTTTGGTACGTTCGTGAATTACGAAGATAATCACTGCTATCTTTACATTAAAGAATTTTGACAGTTGACTGGAAGAAGAAAATGTATCAACGTTGTTTGGTGTGCGGTCAATAATTTTTCTAAAAAGTTTTCACTAATTTTTATTTATTATATCAATAAAAATATACTTGGCTCTGAAACCATTATTAAAGGGAGTAGATCTGCTTATTCGAGTCGCAGGTAAGGGTTTCAAAAAATCGTTATAGATAGCCTATTCTAATTCTTGGGAACCAAACAGGTATCAAAATCCCATACCGTATTTAACACCTATTTTGCATTTCGATGGATTATCTATCGTTTAACGACCTTTCTTTACTCATTCCTCAATTTCAATTATATTGTATATTAATAAAAATATTTAAACGCCCAATTTTAAGCACCAAGTAAATAAACAACCCTTAACTGTTTTTTGCAGGTTCTGAATAAGTAGTCAAGATGTCTGACTCGGAAGGTAGCAATTTTTCTGATAATGAGCAAGCCTCAGATGCAGGTTCGGTAAGATCAAGAAGCTCAAGAGGTAGCAATAAATCGAGGCAAAGCAGATCTCCATCGAGGTCAAGATCAAGATCTAGAACTCCAAGTAGATCTAAATCAAGATCAAGATCCAGGTCTAAGTCAAGGTCTAGATCCAGGTCCAGGAGTAGGTCTAGAAGTAGATCCAGAAGTAGATCTAGAAGCAGATCAAGAAGTAGGAGCAGGAGTGGATCTAGAAGATCAGGGTAAGTGCTACTTTTTTTAATCTAGACTTCATCTAGTTCAACTCTGTGTAACTTCTCTACTTATGTACAGTTTTGTTTATTAATTGTGAACAGGCAATATTTTTGTTTTTCGTTTGGTTGGGGAAATTAAGATTAGTACTGCTAATAAGTTAAAATAGAATTTATCATATGGACTAGTTTTAAGTGAATTAGTGTACAACTTTTGGCTTTTCAATAAATTTTAATTTGATTTGAAAAAATCTTAATTTTGGCAGGTAACAGACTTCCTTTTGGGAAGCGATCCCGCAATTTTTTTAATTAAATTTATAGCACACATTAAAGCCAGACTCAAAATTTAATTTAAAAATGTAATGTAAAGAAATTTTTCATATGATGCAGACTTAAATGTAATTTTATGTAACAGGTCTGAAGCCAAAGAAGTATCAGAACCAGAAGAAGTTCAGGAGGAGGAAGAGCCCGATGGTCAAAGTCTTAGAGATAGCGAGGAGTATGACTCTGAGGAAGAAGACAGTGATGAAGGAGGAAGAGCCAAAAAAAGGAAGAAGAAAGACAGATATGGTGGATTCATTATTGACGAAGCCGAGGTAAGAATTAAAAAAGTATTAGGAAAGCTTCACTTTCAAGTCTTTGTTAACATAGTTTGCAAATTTTTTTTGCTAAATTTACTCACAACTTCTCTTAGGTGGATGATGAAGTAGAAGATGAGGATGAATGGGAAGATGGTGCCCAAGAAATTGGTATTGTATCAAATGAACTGGATGAGTTTGGACCCACTGCTAGGGAAATTGAAGGAAGGAGAAGAGGCACCAACTTGTGGGAGTAAGTGTTTTTTTTTTAAATGGCTTTATTTACTTATTTATTTAAAAAGCTATTATTTGTTTCCGAAAAAATGTTTTTTTTACAGAAAATCTATAACACTTAAAATTAGATTAATTTTGAGAATAAGAAATGTTTTTAAAATTATGGGCTATTTTTGTATGATTTTGAGGGTAAGAAATTAACTTTTAATTTTTAAAGTGACAATAAGGAAAACTAAATCTATACACGGTATTTTAAAAAAATGTGGCATGATTTAAAGGGACGATTTTTTAGATAATTTTATTAAAATAAATTCCTATAAACAAAGTTTCCAAAATGAATTATTAGTTTAAAAAAAGATTTTTGAAAAATAATTGTTTTGTGACCCATATTTTTAAAATTTAATAGTATTGTTTGTAGTAATAAGGGGACCTAACTAGATTAAAATTATTGTCCTTTGACATCAGGAGAGGTGCACATATAAAAAATAAAAACCATTTTATTTATTGCGTCTTTATTTATCACAGGCTTCGGAAATATCCGATA
The DNA here is from genome assembly GCA_019359885.1 of Listronotus oregonensis. Taxonomy (NCBI): domain Eukaryota; kingdom Metazoa; phylum Arthropoda; class Insecta; order Coleoptera; family Curculionidae; genus Listronotus; species Listronotus oregonensis. The sequence continues at coordinate 2,385 of JAHBCN010018649.1, forward strand.
TTTAATTATAAATATCAAAATATCGGATATTTATGATATAAATCCTATACATATATCAAATGTCTGATATATATCCATTTTGTTAATAAACAGTTATATTCTATAAAAAGAAAAGTTATTTAATACTTCTTAAATACTCAATAATAAAGTAAAATTGTTTCTGCACTTTGTCAATTACTTTCTTTGTGCAAAAAAAGGAAAAGCACAAAATAAAATTTACTTTTTAAAAAATAAATAATAACATATATATAATAAATAATGGAACAAGCACAAAAAAACTTACTTTTTCAAAACGAAATTTTTCTGACACGGCTGACAACATTAATGCCAGCAGAAGTGTTGCCATTTATGGATTATGGATATATTATATATTACATTTGATGAATAATACAAAATTATTAAAAATATAAATATGTATATATATATATAAAATTTTTATTTTTATATATATATATATATATATATATATATATATATATATAAAAGGGTGCCACAGATTCGAATGCATGGGGATCGCGAAAACCGTAAGAGTTACGAAGTCGGTTAAATTATGGCAAAGTTGCGCATTTAGGTGCCTAACAACATGCCGAGTAGAAAGTTGTAAAATTACGAGTACTTCCGGAGATATCCGGAAAAAACCGAAATTTGCTGATTTCGTTTTTATTTTTTTCTGACGTTATTTAAAGAGATATGGAAAAACAAAAGACACTTTCTTCTGGCCACTTTTTAAGCTCTACAAAACAGCGTTGAGAGATTTTCCGTACGACGTTTCGTTTTCGTTAAACCATCATCAACTTTATTTTTTTAAATGCGGCGCTCAATTGTTTATTGCATTTTTTTGAAGCAGTTAAAATCCCAATTAAAATGATGTATAACACTTAATATTTTTCTGTTAAATAAACATATTTTCCATAAGAGACAATGAGTAAGACAAGGAACTTACATCATTTCTTATAGGGGCGTTCCATATTTTTTAAAAAAAAAATTTTTAATATAAAATATATAAAAAATTTAATAAAAATATATATATAATATATAAATAATATATATATATATATATATATATATATATATATATATATATATATATATATATATATATATATATATCCTCGAACCCTGTTTTATCACATTAAAATATTTTTTATTTCCTCATCAAACGTAACAAGATATGACCAAAATTCAGGATACAAAAAAGTTACTTGGACAATGGACTTAATAATTTTAATCTAGTTAAGGTCTTTTATTACTACCAAATTTAAAAAAAAATCGGTCAAAAATATTTAGTTACTTTTTTAAAAACCGTTATCATTGAAAAATTTTCCTTAAATATTGCTGCATCTTTCTTAAACAGCCTGTATATTCTGTTTTGGTGCTCTGTGATACTTTATATTGAAACAACATTAAAAAAGTAACACCTAATAGTTTTGTTAAAGTTAGTCATATAAAAGTAGTCTTAAAGTTATGTTTGTTTTTTTATTCATTTAGTGCTCAAAAGGAACATGAAATCGAAGAGTACCTTCGCAAAAAATACGCTGACGACGGTGCTGCGGCAAAGCATTTTGGAGACGGAGGTGAAGAGATGTCAGACGAAATTACTCAACAAACTTTGCTTCCCGGTGTGAAAGACCCCAACTTGTGGATGGTCAAATGCCGAATCGGCGAAGAAAAATCTACTTGTCTCCTACTTATGCGCAAGTTTCTTGCTTACCAAAATACGAATGAGCCTCTACAGATCAAATCTGTGGTAGCACCAGAGGGAGTGAAGGGATACATTTACATTGAGGCTTACAAGCAGCCGCATGTCAAGGCGGCAATTGAAAACGTTGGAAATTTAAGAATGGGTATTTGGAAGCAACAAATGGTACCCATCAAAGAAATGACTGATGTATTGAGAGTGGTCAAAGAACAAACGGGGCTGAAATCGAAACAGTGGGTCCGCCTGAAAAGGGGTCTTTACAAAGATGACATTGCCCAGGTGGATTATTTTGACATGGCACAGAACCAGGTGCATTTAAAGATATTGCCAAGGATTGACTATACAAGACTTAGAGGAGCTTTAAGAACAACTCAGTCTGAGTCTGAAGCTGAAAAAAGAAAAAAGAAGCGTCGTCCTCCTGCAAAACCTTTTGATCCTGAAGCTATTCGTGCTATTGGTGGTGAAGTTACTTCAGATGGTGATTTCTTAATTTTTGAAGGCAACCGGTATTCCAGAAAAGGATTTTTGTACAAGAATTTTACGCTTAGCGCGGTTATTGTAGACGGTGTGAAGCCTACCTTAGCAGAGTTGGAGCGGTTTGAAGAACAACCTGAAGGAATTGACTTGGAACTTCCTACCGAGAAAGAAGACAAAACTATTACTCACTCTTTCAGTGCAGGAGACAATGTGGAGGTGTGTGAAGGTGAATTGATCAATTTGCAAGGAAAAATCATTAGTATCGATGGTGCTATGATCACCATCATGCCCAAACACGAGGATCTAAAGGACCCGTTGGTCTTCCAAGCTTCTGAGTTGAAAAGTATTTCAAAATGGGAGATCACGTCAAAGTTTTGTCTGGCCGTTATGAGGGAGATACAGGGTTGGTTGTCCGTGTGGAAAACAACAGGGTAGTGCTAATTTCCGACCTGACAATGCACGAGATGGAAATTCTACCAAAAGACTTACAACTCTGCAGTGACATGGCTAGCGGCGTTGATTCTCTCGGTAAATTCGAATGGGGCGATTTGGTTAATTTAGATGCTGAGACTGTTGGAGTTATAGTCAGATTAGAAAGGGAGAATTTCCATGTTTTGAATATGCATGGTAAGTTTTGTATTTTTATATTTTAATAAGTTAGTGAAAGTTTTTCAAATTTATTTAATAATTTGTATTTTATTCAGTTTACAGTTTGGGTAGCTAATTCTATGGTGTAAAGAATTTCTTGTTTATGACGGGTAGCTGATTTAATAACTGTATGACCCTATTACAAAATGTTAAAATTTTGAATTTCTAGGTAAGGTGGTGGAATGTCGTCCAGGTTCTTTACAGAAGCGCAGGATTAATAGGTTTACTGCCGCGTTGGATTCCTACAGGAATAGTTTACACAGACGTGATATGGTTAAGGTAGGTAAGAAGCTGAAAAAAAAAAATATTTTAGAAATTATTTTTTTACCGGAATTTTGAGTTTTAAAGTAAAAAAGTAGAAAATATTCTTTGCTGGTTCATTAGAGTTGGGATATTAAAAATTAAAGTTTAATTTAATATATTTTTTTATAAAATATTTTAAAATTTACCTTTTAATAATAGTTTTATGCTCTAGTTCTTTTGTTGATTTTCAACTTCCTGGGAAGTTTTTTTATTCATAGACACCAATGTCAGTTTTTGACATATTAAATTTTGCCATACATGTTTTAGTTGTAAAAATATTTGGTATCGATTTTAATGATGACATTGTACAAAAATACATTATTAGAATTAGGTTATTTTTAAATAAAAGAAAAAATATATAAAAAGTGGCATAAAAATACATACTTTTCAAGGCCTAAATTAAAAAACACAAGGTAAAAAACATGTTTAAAAAACAAAATACAAGTTTTTGCCTAAAAATCAAGATTGAAAAAGATTTAAAGCTTTTGTCGTTTTTTGTAATATCTAAAAAAAACCGTTAAACAGGTTAAAAAATTTCTTGAATCGAAAAATTTAATTTTTCAGGACCCTATGAACAATTTTATACAAAACTGTACCTCATTTTAATACAAAAAGCAAATTTTTGCTAGCTTACCATGTAACATATTTACTTGTGCACAGCATAACTAACAGGCAGCACGATCTCTCCCTGGCGGCGCTTTTGATATTTTTAAGCACAAAAGAAACGATTACAATTCACATAAAGCAGGCAGATTATATCTTGGCTGAACTTCCGCAAGAAAAATGACCGTACTTTCCCGTCAATTCATTTACTACTTTCTGTTAGTTTTGCTGTGATACCAGTATGATACCGGGATGTTGTGGTTACCTAGAAAAAATTTGGTAAAAATCCCTCTAAGAAAGGCCATTCTGAGGGAGAAAGGGACATCTACCGTTTTTCATATGCAGTCTGTTGCATGTGATTTTTTAAACATTTTTTTTACCTAGTCAGAAAAAAATTGCAGGAAAGCACTTTATATTTTTCTGTGTAATTAGAAGTCTAATAATTATCAACTCCCATATTTACAACTTCAAGAATGACAATTTTTTTATACAATATCCTCATTTTAATCCCCAAGGAGTACATGAGCTCAAAATGGGGGAGAGGGGCCGCAAAATATGATCAAATCTCATCCAAAGAGAGCAGTGGAATCATTAAAAATCTGATGTCAACTTGTTTATTCAAAGATATACATTATTATAATAGAAAATTAAAATATCTTTATTTTTTTAAAATTTATTGACCCATTTTTTGTGCAAAAACAATGTTCATGGCTACTAAATATTTTTATAATTTTTTGGACAAATAAAAAATAACTTTCAGTGTTTTTAAAAGAAAAAAAAAGAGTCTGAGCTGCTGTAATTAAATAGCAAAATACTTGAAAATAAATTTAATTATTTAAAAATTATAGTAATTATAGTAAATCTCACGTAAGGGGAAGCAAGGTCTGACGACTTATTACCAAGTCTCACCAAGGGGGAGGAAGGGATCCAACTTAAAAGTAAAACATCTTACGTAATTAATGGCTGTTCTCAAATACCAAAAATGTTAAAATAGATCATTTTTAATCCTAATCAATGACCTACAGACCAATTTTCATACCTATAAGTTCAGAAATGACAAAGTTTTATGAAACTTTCACCCTCATTCCACAGCTTTAAGGGGGAGTTTCCTAAAATCCTTAGTTAGCTAACGTTTCTCGTTCATAATTTACCTCCATGCAAAATTTTATCATTATTTTAAAACTTCTTAGTAGTTTTCGAATTCTGTGATTGAATTGGTTAGTGTTTAGTGACCTTTAGCTTTTATACAGTGTGTTCACTAAGTTGGAACCATATGGAAAGCTTTTTTATTATTAAGTTTTGTATAAAAAGTTTTGCCTGGTCGAAAACTTAAAATGCAACCATTAATATCTAATTTTTTTTAAGCCCTACATGAGGTTTATCAAAAATATGAATTTTACTCAAGAGTAAATTACCTTTATTTTTTACAATGCAGAAGAATGTTATAAAGTAAGTTATTTTGAATTAAAAGTTATATTCAAATATGCAATTACAGCTATTTAGCATGAAAATTTAGTATTGGTGATTATTTACTAATAATTTTGCTATTTTTTTCTATTTTTCTTCACGATTTAGTAAATTTGCCATTTCTTTGTAATTTTACAAATACAAACTCACTCTGACACACAGTGTCATATATTTCATGTCAGTGCATCCTAGATTATGTTAAATTGTATCAAGCCAGAACAATTAATACGGAATTATTAGTAAATAATCAGCAATCCTCAATTTTCATGCTAAATAGCTGTAATTGCATATTTAAATATAACTTTTAATTCAAAATAACTAACATTCTTCCATATTATAAAAAATTAAGGTACTTTACTCTTGAGTAAAATTAATATTTTTTGAAAAACCTTGTATTCGGCTTAAAAAAATTGTTATCTAATGGTTGCATTCTAAGTTTTGGAACAAGCAGAACTTTTTATCCAGAGTAACTTTTTTTATAATAAAAAAGTTTTCCATATGGTTCCAACTTAAGTTGACACACTGTACAGGGTGAGTCAACGATAGAGTAAAGTTCATTATTTCATTGGTTTCAAAAGTTATGAGAAAATAGTAAATACAAAAGATGTAAAGATTCTTAGGATGCACAATTTAAAATTATTTTAAAGTATACAGGTGGCTCAAAAACGTGACGAATAAAACATACAATTTTAAATGAAACACCCTATTTTTAAATTTTGTTTTGAATTCCTTTTAAAATTCTTCAACTTTTTATTAATAATAATGCATACCTAAACCTAATAGTTTTTCCAATATTTCAATTTTTCTAAAAGAAAATAATTTTCACACTTGCAAAAATTACGATAGCGCCATTATTTTTGAAGGTAGATCACTCATATTTGATATTAGCGTTATTCGAAGATGACGTAAAGATATATGCAACGGAATTTTAATTAGATGCTACAGGGTGTTCAAAATAAACGAATATATTTGGATCATTTTAAATTGAAAAATCTCGATTTTTTTAAATGGTGCACCATATATATTATTTTTTTTTCTGAAAGATCTTACAAAAACCCACAACTTTTATTAAGTATATCATATACCTATTTTTAATATTTTGCGATTTATTTTAACTTTTCCAATATTTACCCTTCTTTCTGTCTAAGACTATTGCTATAACATTAGTTGGCCATTTTTAAATTTTAAATTCACAGAAAAAGTAAATAATAATAAATACCTATTACTACAAATTAACTTATTTTTAATTATTATTATGGCGCAATAAATGTTCAAAAATATGCCCTTCTACTTGGATACACATGTTTAGTCTTTTCGTATATTTTCTTGGACGTTCCTTAGCATAAACGGTGTTATTCTCCTGCACGCGTCCCGAATCCTATTTTCCATATCTTCTGGTGTTGTAGGGGATTCACATAAACACGATCTTTAACATATCCCCACAAAAAGAAATCTAGTGGTGTTAAGTCACATGATCGAGGGGCCATCCAATGAATCCACCTCTACGATCCATTTCTGTGGGTAATGATTATTTAAAAATTCTCGAACTTCTCGATGGTAATGCGGAGGAGCTCCATCTTGCTGAAACCACATTTGTTGGATCTCAATGTTATCAAATTCTTGAAGAAGTTGAGGTAAATCATTCTGCAAAAAGTTTAAATATCTAGGCCCGTTAACTGTTTCAGGAAAAATATGGTCCAATAACACTAAAGTGTTTTATTCCACACCACACATTAAGTGACCAATGGTTTTGGTTTTGCACTTCCCGTACCCAGACTGGATTAACTGTTGAATAATAGTGCATGTTATGACGATTAACTGCACCATTACTGAGAAAAATAGCTTCATCGGAAAACATTATTTTAGACAAAAAATTTGGATCGGCCTCTATTGCTTCATTTATAACGGTGCAGAAGTTTACCCTTTGTTCAAAATCGCGGTCTAGAAGTTCTTGGTGTAGTTCCATGTGGAAGAGATGATATTTGTGTTTTCTAGTGGTGCGGTTAACGGTAGATTGGGATGTATCACATAAGCTAGCTACTTGACGGCTACTGACCTGGGGATTATCTTGAACTTGAAGTAAAATTTCCAATTCTTTTTCCTCATTGGTAGCATTCCGGTTTACCACTTTCCGTTTTTCATATTCAATACTACCACTAGCATTAAACCGTTCCATTAAACACTGAAGAGATTGCCTAGTCGGTACACGTCTATTAGGGTACTTCGCCTTGTAAAGTCTTACTGCCAACAAAGTATTTCTTTGCGCCTGCGCCTCACCCAGTATATAAATCATATCAATTAATTCAGCTTTAGGAAAATCCATACTTTTTTTTTTTTTAATTTACTGACACCACAATAAATTTTATGAATTTATTTACTCAAATGTCAGGTTAAAATTTGACAATGTCATTTTGTCATGGCCAACTAATGTTATAGCAATAGTCTTAGACAGAAAGAAGGGTAAATATTGGAAAAGTTAAAATAAATCGCAAAGTATTAAAAATAGGTATATGACATACTTAATAAAAGTTGTGGGTTTTTGTAAGATCTTTCAGAAAAAATAATAATATATATGGTGCGCCATTTAAAAAATCGAGATTTTTCAATTTAAAATGATCCAAATATATTCGTTTATTTTGAACACCCTGTAGCATCTAATTAAAATTCCGTTGCATATATCTTTTACGTCATCTTCGAATAACGCAATCAAATATGAGTGATCTACCTTCAAAAATAAGGCGCTATCGTAATTTTTTTGCAAGTGTGAAAATTATTTTCTTTTTAGAAAAATTGAAATATTGGAAAAACAATTAGGTTTAGGTATGCATTATTATTAATAAAAAGTTGAAGAATTTTAAAAGGAATTCAAAACAAAATTTAAAAATAGGGTGTTTCATTTAAAAAAAATTATGTTTTATTCGTCACGCTTTTTTGAGCCACCCTGTATACTTTAAAAAATTTTAAATTGTGCATCCTAAGAATCTTTACATCTTTGTATTTACTATTTTCTCATAATTTTGAAACCAATGAAATAATGAACTTTACTCTATCGTTGACTCACCCTGTTATACAGGGATCCAAATTAAGTGTCCACCATTGGTAACTTTGTTATTAGTGAAAATACAAAGATGTTTAAATTAGCAAACTAGTAGCATTTTTAACGCTGGTAAAAGGGGAAATAGAAAAAACAATTGAGAAACGTATTTTTGAGTTTTCATAAAATAACATTTTTTTAAATGGAAACCCCTGTATATTATATTGTTTTCTGTTAAAACATCAAATTTTAAACAAAAAAGTTTATTATGACTTTTCCTAGAGTCAAAAATAAAGTCAAAATAAGATAAATATTTTTAATTATTTGCAGTATTAAAATATTAAGAGGGCTATGAAAACAACATGCCTTCGCGATTTGACAGCATTAAGATAAGCGACAAATTGCTAAACTGGACATACTGCAACTAGAAGGCTTTTGGAAAACAATGATAAAATCAAATAATGTCAAACATTAGTGTTTGAATATTAAAGCTTATAAACAATACTTGTTTATAAGCTTTGTTGTGTCAGTCATTAATTTAAAGAAAATGTTTCTCATGAAGAAAAAGTGTGATGTGTAGAATCTATTTAGTGTGCAGAAAATCCTCCTTGAGAGCAAGAGAATACTACAGTGAATTATATCCCGCTCGCATTCAACCGTATGAACGATATTTTCTGAGACTTTATCGAAAATTTAGGGGCAACGAAAATGTTGTTGCTAAAACAAGGGCAAAAAAGAATTCACAATAAGCGAGGCCACGGAAATTGCAGTTATTGGATATTTCGAAGCTTATCGTGAGAATTCAATAGCAGATATTCTCAAGGAATTTAATTTCAGTAATGGTATTGTTCAAAGGATTTTAAAAAAGTACAAATTTATTCCGTATAAGTACCGACCAGTTCAAACGCTTTTGGCAAGGGATCCAAAGAGAAGACTTGTTTTTTGCCATTGGTATCTTAACTTCTGTAGACCAAAATATAAATAACTTTTGCTACATTTTATGGACAGATGAATTAAATTTCTCAAATTCTGGAATGTTTAATAGAAAAAACCACCATTATTGGTCAAGAGAAAATCTTTTGTTAGTACATCCAAGAGGTCCACAAGTTCGTTTCAGTTTCAACGTTTGGTGAAGTATAAATGGTCCAAAAATTGTTGGTCCGTTTTTTTATGAGGGCACCCTTGGTGAAAGATATTGGTTTAACAGAAATTCTGAAAAATTTCTTAGACGAATTGGATCTTATAAGTAGACATCATCTGCATTTTCAGCAACATGGGCCCTGTCCCAACCCAGAGGTATTTATCATTTTTAAGTACTACTTTTAATGATCGTGGATAGGAACAAATGGCCCAATCCACTGGCCTCCCAGATCACCAGATCTAACCTCACTTGATTACCTTGTGGGGTTACTTAAAGAACCAAATTTACAAGGAAGGACATAACGTCGACGCTTTAAAGACTGCAGTTAAAGAAAAGATAACCCAATAATGGAGGACCATACTTAAGACATTGGAGCAGTTGAAAACGTGCCCAAAAATGTTTTGAAGAACAAGGTGGTGTTTTCGACATCTTCAAAAAAAAATGTTATTTTAGTTTGTAAGATTGATTGATGTTGAAAATAAAGTTTGTCGATACAATTTAATTGTTTCAGATTGGGAGTCATAACTTCAACAATTTGTAACCTAGGAGAAAAGTCATTATAAACTTTTTTTTTTAGAATTTGATGTTTTCACAGGATAATATAAGGGGTTTCCATTAAAAAAATGTCATTTTACTAAAAAAAAAAAAAAATAACGATTCTCAATTGTTTTTTATTTCTCATTTTTACCAGCGTTAAAAATGCTACTAGTTTTAATTTAAACAACTTTGTATTTTCACTATAACAAAGTTACCAATGGTGGACACTTAATTTGGATAACCCTGTATAGTAGGACCTCGATAAGTCAAACCTCGATTACATAAAAACCCCGGTAACTTATTTTTTTTTGTGTTCCCTTTCCTTCAAAGCAGAAAACAGCCGTTACTTAAAGGTCAAAACCTCTATAATTTAAACAAAGAATTTTAATCTAGGTCCTTGATAACTTTAAGTAGTACCCTTGGTGACCTCCATAACTCAAAGTATTTATCAGTGATTCATCGTAAATAGGTATACAAACAAAAGGTTCTTTAAAACTTCAGTCTTTTACTAAAATAGCTCCTTAATACACAATAAAATTTAAGGATAATAAAGAGAACGTAAAATGAAACAAAAATTGAATACGCTAACATATTCTCTAACTAAAGCTTGTTAAGTCAACATTTGAATTTTTTAAACCTCGCTAACTTCAACTCTCGATAAGTAAAAACTCGAGAACTTAAAAATTTTAACCTTTCCCTTGAGCTTTAGCTTATCAAGTTTCTACTGTATTTATTTGCGAAATTTACGAAAGCCGCAATTTTAACATTTTCTAATCATGCAGTTTTGGGTTTATCATTTCCTTGGCTATAATCTGTCAGCCTCCTCAATTTCACAACGATGGTCAAGGTACACTAAGTTCTTAATTCAAAATCCGGCTTCTGGCACAATATTATTTTTAGAATTATGTTCCATTATATTGATTGGAACAAACAAATAATCGTCAAATTAAAAAACAACTTTTATTTCAGGTTATAGATGGCCCTCACTCTGGTTTCTCAGGCGAAATCAAACATTTATACAGAAACTTTGCCTTTCTTTATTCGGTAGAGTTTCTTCAGAACGGTGGCATTTTTGTATGCAAAACGAAACATTTACAATTGGCCGGTGGCAACAAAATTGTACCCAGCGCGGACATTTCGACCGGAATGGAGTTTATGTCGCCGAGGAGAAGTTCTCCTTTGCATCCTTCAAGTGGCGGAGCAGGTAGGTTTATGCATTTAAAGTAGTCTTTTGTCTATTTGCTTCAGCCAAGTATTGCTTTTGAATTAGTTATAATTATGGATGTGCGCGAAGGAAAGGACATCCGACGGTTGCGTAAAATCATGCTTGAAAGCTGTGGGACAGGTGTAACATTATTTATAAAATGTATTTATTTTTTGCAAAAAAATATTTAAACCTGGTAAGCACTGTAAATGACTGTTGGATAACATTAAAAATGTCAGAATTCTTGGTAAAATCTCCAGGTGAAAATCGGGGAATTTTAGGAATGTTTAAATAATATATACTTTATTTGAAGGTTTTTGTTTTCTTTATTTATATTCACGAAGATTACACAGGCACTAAAGTCAGTTCTGCAGACACTCCTTGATTACTTTGTCTATTAAAAAGAACCTTTTTCTTGTAAAACTCGCAAATTATTAAGAAACTTTAGAAAAAGATTCGAACAAACGGTACAACGGCAAGAACCGAGTAAGTTTTTCTTCTTGTTACGTCAAATTCGAAAGTTGTTCGGCCCAGCCCGAAACTCGAAAGTTGTTCGGTTAGGGGGAAATTTGAATTCAACACCTTCTGTCTGGGTGCATTTATTCATTTTTTTTTTTTTTTTTTTTAATTTCCAACTAGCAGTGTATAAAATTTGCAGTTGCTATTTTGGCCAGTATTCTTACATTCAACTATACAACAACTATTATGCAACATTTATAATATTTTTATCTAATTGTTTACCGGTGGTATGTAGGTTTAACGGAGTGGACTTTCGCCTTCCACTGCGACCGCTTGGTCTATTGATGGGAGATTGGGAGTTCTTACATCTTTCTTTACTCATATCACTACCAGACAAGGCACAATGTGTTCTGATGTGTTCTGGTGTCCCGTTCCTGGAATATGACGAGCAAATTAGATCCATCATCCCTGTGGGTAGTTACCTTGTTACAGGAACCAGATGGATTGGATTAAGGCCTTCCTAAGCACCTGTTTGTTGGGATGGATTGCCCTTCCCCCAAAACAGGCCGGTGACGAGGGCACCTTGAAATGGATTCCCGCCACCTTTTCTTTTTGACCTTAGTGGACTTCTCGAAACGGATTTATCCGTTTCGTTCAGCGACCTTTGTCACTTTTTTTTTTTCCCATAAAAGCTGTTCGGTCGCTTTTTGTTTGGAGCTAGGGGAAATAAAGTCCACCACGGCAGAGCCCCGCATTATCGGGTAAGGCTAGATACTCTGAGAGGTCGCCCTTATCTCAGAGGGGTTAAACCTGTTTGGCACAGGATGTCATACACTCTTCAGCAGGTATTCTAACACCTTGAGTTAAGCCTTGTGTTCATCTTAGCTTCGGATCCCGGTCCATACGGTGGAACAAGAGGCCGATAACCGGCCTTAGCGCTTGTTCCAAAAGAAACCACTCGGCCCACCACAAACGACGATGTTGAACACAGCGGTTGGATTTACATTAAATCGCAGATTTAACGTTTGAGACGCGGCCTTCATTGTGTCCCCACCATACACCCTGCTCCCTGCCAATAGTTAATAAGTTAATGTTTAAACTGTTATTGGATATTAACATTAACTGATATGTTCTAAAAAGGGACTTGCTGATGTCAAAAGGAATAATTTTATTTCACTCAGTTAGAACGCTTGTTTGGCAGCAGGCTAAATAAAAAACATTTTATGGGGAATAAACGATAAGTTTCACAGTTTGGCGGGTAAAAAGGTTTCCACAATACAATAAAAGCAAACGTTTGTAAAATACATTTTATCAACCAGTTCTTACATACTTACTGTTTATTTTATGTTATTTTTAATTTTCTTCAGTGACTGATTTTTTACTTTCTTCGGCTGCTTTTTGGTTTTTTAAAAGATTTTGTGTTACCCCCCATTGTTTTTTAAAAAATTCTTTAATGTTTATTTTTGTGAATAAATCACTGCTCAGGTAAATATTCATTAAGCAAAAAAATAAACATTCTACAGGAAACCCCCCAGGGGCGGGTGGACCAGAAAGGGGGAAAACTGAAATTTCCCCGCATTATTCCCCTTACGCTCGGCCAGCGGTTTTTTTTCAGTGCATACAGGGGTGTATGATGCTTACGATTTTTGGGGGATAGTGGAGTCTCAAAAAATCAAAAAAACCAGCCACGGGGTTAAAAAGGCGTTGGATCGAACGCGAAAAACCAAAATCACGGTCTCATATGGAAAAACGATATAAGACCGTGACGTATCGGTGTTTTCTAACAGCGTTGATCTCTAATTGTTTTCGAAATATGGTTTTTTAATGTTTAAACAATTTAACACCCCCCTTCATCGCAGCGAGTCGACCTTTTTTTCGAGGTTTGATTTTAAACATTTTTTAAAAAAAAATGTTTATTTATATTCAAATAATAAAAATTATTTATTGCAATTTATTTTAATATTTAATATGGAATTAAATTTTAGGTAAAATACAAAAATATTTTTTGGTTTTCATATAAATTAAAAAAAAATTGTTTTTAAAAATCAGGCTAATATCCATTTTAAAAACATAAATTATTATTTTTAAAACAGAAATTTTTTATTTAAATTTCTCTTGCCCTCCCATTTTCAAAAAACTATGGTACACCTGCACTAGGGGGTTTTGCACAATATACAACTGACTACCCAAGTGCAAGGGTTGTCTGGGGTTGCGCTGTTGCCAATGGTTTTTAAATTTTTAACTGGATTATTAATTTTTTTTGTAGACAAAACATTTAAAGCTTAGTTTATTTTTTAACAAATGAATCTACCTATAAGCGATTAAGACGAAATTGCCAATTGCTTTTTTGAAATAATTCTACCAAAGTTTGCTTTATATCGTTTTAAAAAAATCTGTCAAGTTTTGGCACAATTCATATGAATTTTTGACTTGTTTTGAGCTCCATATTTAAATGTGATATTTTTAACCCTGTATATTTCGTAACTCAAAGGTTGGTGTACCCCAAAAATGCGATTAAAAAATAATTTTTAATTAAATAATTTATTTATGGCCCAAAATGGACATTTATGTTTTTTTTTAAACTTCATTTGGTCCATATTTTCAGGATGGATGTTGATATTACTCTCGCAATTATCTGTATAACAAATAAAATTCAGCATTTTTATGATTTTTTTGATTTTGCGTTGTAATTTTAAAAATAATGACCTAAAATTTGTGTACTTTCGTCATTTGATTCGCATCAATAATTTTATATTTAAAAATATTTTTTAAATTTGGGGAAATTTCATTTTAAAAAATTTAAATTTCCCTTGGGGGGCGGTTTTGGAAAGGGGACAACGGAGGTGGGGTAAGTGGGGTTTACGCAAAGACATATGAACCCAAAAATTACAAAGGTTTCAAAACAACATTGGATCGTCAA
>JAHBCN010018650.1:0-16769 GCA_019359885.1 Listronotus oregonensis
TTCATCGTGCATTACTACGTTTCTTCGACTAATATCTGTACAAAAAGCAGTTTGTTGTTTTTGCAACATAAATATGTGCGGAGGGAGCCTACGCTTTAAATAGACTACGACACAGTAAGAAGTCAAAACGGCAACGCTGAGAGGTACCTCAACAGGTTAAAATTAAATATTCTAATAAAATTCGATTGTCGGCAAAAAGTATTTATACAAAGGGACTGGGCGTCTATAGTGATAACTACAATTGTCTTTGGTATGGCTAAAACAACATTTTTGAAGCTAAAGATCATGTTGCTGCATAGAGACTTGCCCTTGGATTTGCGACTTAGAGTAGTTAAATGTTACGTATAGCCCGTGTTTCTGTACGGCGCTCACAAGCGAAATTCGGGGGAAAACCCGGCCATAAATCGAAATACCAACTTCGCAATTAAGGCCTATTCTGAGTATAATTTCATTATCTAGTTACCTAGGTATAATAAACAATCACCCTTTTATTTTTAGTCTTGTCACTTGCAGAAATATTTTAGTTGAAAGCTGATGTTCGTGGAGACTATTTCATTGTGTTTCAAAAGCGCCTGTGAAAATTAGTAATTTATATTCAGTTTTTCGGCAAAGTGTGGGTGAAAATTTTGTAAAGTAACTATGGAGCCTATTGCTGGTGGTAAGTAGAATATTAAAAATAATATTTATTTAAAATATTTCTTTACGTTTTTTTATACTGGTGTTCTGAAAAGTTAATTATTTTTTTTTTTAATTTCAATTTTCAATTTTTGCTAAAGTAAAAGTATGATTTACCGTAATTTCCCACATTTAAATTAGCTTTAAATTATTGTTTAATAAGTCCTTTGTAAGATCCCATCTTAAGTTGCTGCGATAATTTGCGATCTTGACGAGAAAATATTTTTAAAGATTTATGGTCTGGGTACAAATTTGTATAAAATGTAGGTCCCAAACGCAACAAATAATTTTCTCCTACTAACAAAGAATAAATCAATTTTTATAAAATAAAACATTATTTTATAGAAAATTAAATAGAGAAATAAAAAAATTGCCATATGGGTTTAAAATTCAATATGGCGACCAATTTTAAATGGCGAAATCTTATTAAAATATATTGTTTTAATTACATTGAACTAAGAATTAAAGAAACAGAAAAATCATTCATGTAGTTTCAAAATATAAATTATAATCCAAACAGCTATTGATAATGTAGTTTTTTAGAATTAACATTCAATTCTTCAAGCTACGGTCTCAATTTTGGAAGATTTTTCTAATGTAATTTGAAGTACCATTGATTGTAAAGTATAATCTGTACAAATATTATAAAGAGGAAAGATTTGATTGTTTGTTTGAATTGAATAGGCTCCGAAACTACTGGATCGATTTAAAAAATTATTTTACCATTAGAATCCTACATTATCCCCGATGAACATAGGCTATTGCTAGTAATAAAATAATTAACAAAATTACAACTTATTTTTTCAGGGTCTGCAACAAAATCTGCTTTGTTTAAAAGAAGCCAACTTGTCAATTGGTTAAGAATTTGTCAGTCCAAGGAAAGAATGGAGCAGTGTCGTTATTTGACAGAAAAAGTGACCTCTACCATGCGAGTTGAACGCTTGTCAGAAGAGTCTTCAAAAGTCTTATATAAATTCATCGAGAAATATGACACAAAATGGTCAACAGCATCAAGAAATAAAACTGCATTTGAAAATAAAAATCGAGATTGGTTAAATATTGAGTTGATTTTTCTTTCGTCAATGAATGAAGCTCAACCAGCCGAAATGCAGGATACAATTCATCGAGTAGAGGGAGGCCATTCACTGGATTTTTAGATTTGAGTGAACGATCAAAAAGAAGAAGAACTGAACCGTTGCAGCAGCGAAGCCCGGAAGAACTAACCTTGCTGCTCAAATAAAGTTTAGGTCCGAAGGTAAACTGATGAAGCAGATGTGTTAAATAATGTTGCATTCTCAACACGAACCCGTGCATCAAAATATAAAAAATCTCTTCAAAAAGAATGTGAAATACCATTTGCAGCGGACGAAGCCTTATCGCTTTTTGTAGAGGCTAAATTGACAAAATTTCAATATAATCTAATAAGAAATTCGGCAAAAGCCATAAGTCAACTCTTTATCCTAATTAGGAGTCCGTAACTGCGGCGAAAAGATGCTACCCAGAAAACCTAAACATTTCTGAAGATGTAGCTGAAGTGCCTCTTCGAAGTTTGCTGGATCATACATCTTTAAGGTTATTTGAGTCCTAAAAGAAGTTTTAAATTTTTAAACCAAGAAAATTATAATAATTTACATTTATTTGCAAATGGGGGTGTGACGGAGTTCTGGGGTGAGTGAATACAAACAGCAATTTGTAGAGTCCAATATTTCAGATGCTAATATCTTTTTAAAATCAATGGTGCCAATCCAGCTCATTAACGGGGACCCGAAATCAAAAGATAAGTTTGTAATCTGGGAAAATCCAGACCTTCCTCCACGATTCTGTAGACCCTTAGAGTCCAGTTTAGGCACGAAACAACAGAGCTACCAGTGAGAGAAAAGCAATATTTTGACCAACAAATTTCAGATTTGCAACCAACAAAGCTTGATATTCAAGGAAACGATATCATTTTAAAATACATTTTATATTTTACAATGATAGATGGCAAATTGTGTAATGCTGTAACTGAAAATACTTCAACTCAGAGATGCTATTTGTGTAATCTAACATCCAAAGATTTTAACAATATCGAGATTTTAAAACAGGAAATTACTGACGAATCTAGATATCAATTTGGTTTGTCATCTTTACATGCTTGGATTCGTTTTTTTGAGTGTTTGCTGCATCTATCTTATAAGATGGAATTTAAGCAATGGCAAGCGCGAGGCCAGGAAAACAAAGAAAAACTTGCAAATGCCAAAAAACGAATCCAAGACTTATTTTTTTAAAGAAATGGGACTATTGGTTGATAGACCAAAACCTGGTTTTGAAGTACTAATGACGGCAACACTGCTCGCCGTTTTTTGTGAATGCTGCTAAATCTTCGGAAATTACAGGCATTGATCAAGATTTGATATTTAGATTCAGAGTAATTTTATTAACAATTTCTAGTGGTTTTCATATAAAATTGATAGTTTTAAGGACTACTGTCATGAGACGGCCAGAAAATTTGTAGAATTTTATCCGTGGTACAATATGCCAACTTCCGTCCTTAAAATCTTAATGCACAGTTCTGATATAATATCATATTTTATGGTTCCAATTGGGAAACTTGGCGAGGAAGCCCAGGAATCAAGAAACAAAGATATTAAAAGATTCAGAGAATTTCATGCACGGAAGTTTTCAAGAAAACAAAACATGGAGGATATATTTTGTAATCTTTTAATATCTTCTGATCCTTTAATCTCCAATATGAAAAAATCATCTGCTAAAAAGCTTAAACAGTACCCTTCAAAAGTTTTGGCATTTTTCGATGAACCAACAGTTTCTGCTGATGAAAGTGATAGTGAAGATATTGATTGATTTTAATTATTAAGATAGGATAGGCTTTATTATTATTACAAAGTTATTGTTAAGTGAGGTTTGTATATACTTTACATACTTAAATATATTACTCTTAACATGTATTTTAAATTGCTCTTATTTTTACACAAAAAGTTAGTTATAAAATTAAATAGAACAAAAACAAACAAATCACAACTTTATTTAATTTATAATAAGCAATTTTATTAACCTCAGGTATATCAAAAGTCTTGTCATTTTGGATTTTATTTCAAAAATTGTCAGTCAAAAAGCGTTTATTTCAGCGCAGATTGAAGCGATTGAGGCACTCAACAGTGACAAAGGCAAGTCAATTTGGAAAAAATGCAGGATTAACTATCTCAATCCTACAATTCTGTTAAAATGGTTTACCTCTCTCTCTCTCAATCCAACTTCAATTCGAGCCGAAATAAACGCTCTTATTATGAATTTTAAACTCTTAACTGCTTAAATTGTTAAAATAATAACAGTCTAATAATAATAGTAACATTTTCATAGAGTTTTATTTTTTTAAGGAAATAGGTACTTACACAGCGCTTATGTAATGCAATAAATGAACCCAAGGGGGAGGGGGGCTTTAAAAAATGTTTAAATAAACGTGTTATCTTAGTTTTAACATTTTCTTACGATTAAACATGTTTGTGATTCATATCAGCACTACTACTATTTATGGCCGGCTTTTCCCCGATTTTCGCCTGTGTGCGGCGCTGAAACGTGGTCTGTTAAAGTAAGATGAATAAATCGCATAGAAGCTTAGGAAATTTGTACCCTTCAAAGGCTGTTAAGGATACCGTGGACCGATAACACTACTAATGAAGTACTCAGAAGAGCAGATACCGAAAGACAACTCATGAATATCGTGAAACATAGTAAATGTCCTATTTGGGTCATATACCTCCTGGTGAACGATATTCCATCCCGAAACTGATATTCCAAGGAAAAATTGAAGGTGCCAAGACCTGGTAAAAAGCAGCACTCCTGGTTGTGTAACTCTCAGAGACTGGAGTGGAATAGCAGACGTAGCAAAACTGTTTCGTCAAGCTGAAGAAAACACCCTTATCCTGAGGAGATGAGGAGATTGGTCAAATGACCTCCATGTGCGCGGAGCATACGGGACTAGAAGAAGAAGATTGAGCACTGCAAGCAAAGAAATTATACTGGACAACTTCTTTGTGCAGAAGCCGTAGAAATGTTTATAAAAGAAAGAAATGACCTCTACAGCTTGTGGATAAGCAGGAGGATTAAGCTTTCTTGCCAGAGTAGGGTCATTAATGAAGCCGGAAGGGCTCTTCATTGGATGAAATCAAGTGTTGTGGAAAAAACATAGAAACAGTATTTCCAGCAGGGTCTGATACAAAAAAGGTTCGAAGAGGAGAAAATTTTCTGTTTATGAAATTTAGAGTAATTTTTAAAAGTTACAAGGGAAAATTCGGCATCTCATATATATTGATAAATTAAATTTGTTAATGATTTAAGACATCTGTATTACCCTGAGCTTGTTTTCCTAAACAGCCTTAAACTTGTTTGAAAAAAATAAATATTAAAAAGAGGATCGTTAATTTGAGAAAGAACACAGAGAGAAAAACTTGGCGTAGCCAAATAAAAAAAACTTGCCTGGGGCCAACTCTGGGCTGAAGTAAAAGAATATTTTTACAATATAAATAAAGCAATGATCTAATTTATTACTTAAATTATTTCCAAAGATTTTTTTATTTTATTTTAATTTAATTTAGGTAACAGGAATTACTAATTACTAAAATTATTTGACACAAAACATTTGTTTATTTTACATAATTTAAGTTATAAAATTTGACAACAAACTTATTTACTCCTTTAAAAAAGTACAGAACGAGCTCTATTTCTTTGGACTTATAAAGAATCGTATTTATCACCACCGTTGCCTACAAAAAATGTTTTTAAGGAATCATTGTCGGGGGGAACTAAAGTCCAAAGTTTGGGTGAAAGATTGTAAACATAACGTTTTGTCAAAGTCCTATAATATTTTAAGAGCAATTATAGGGGATTTACCAAAAAACTGAAGGTATTAGTATTGAAGAAAATTAATGTTGGTTTATAAGTGATAGTTATATTAGTTAGTAGAACTAACTAGTGTAGAGTTATTGTATTTTTATCCTATTCTGTAGAATTGTTAAAACACTACTCTTACCAATGCATGATGCCATAAAAGTTTTTATTTACAGTAACTAAAAGTAAATTAGTTAAGTGTATAATTTATTTGTATTAAAATTTGTAGAGACAACTGAAAATATCTAATAATCTTAAGTAATATTATTTTTAATTCTCTTATCTGTGGGACAAAATATTTGAATAATTTTGAGAATAAAAAGCGATTGTTGATTTTGTCATGAAAGACTTTTGACTAAAACTTAAACTCTCTTCCAGTATGATAAATAGCTTTTGTTCTTCATTCATTATTAATGGTTAACCCTAAGATCAATGTTTGTCTCAATCAATTCTTTTTATAACGGGCACTAATAAGATACTAGAGAAGACGAAAAATGTGTAATGAATTAGCAAACAGTAGCACATTACTTAACATGACTAAATTACTTACTACGTCATTTTTTAACTTAATATTTTAAATGAGTAATAAATTTTCTTCGTCTCCTCATACTTTACCATTGTAATGTTCAGTTGGAGTATTAAATGGTCAATAAACTTCCATAAAAATATTGTAGCTGTAAATTAAAAACTTAACGTACTTTTCCCGGACATCTGTATAAATGTTGACCTTAGGCCTTAGAAAATTGTAAACTTTATTACTTTATTGCATTGCCCCAATTTTTCGACCAACCAGTAAATTCAATACAGGCCGTCCGTAGTTATGGTAAATCAAATTTTTTTGACTATTTAAAAAAAAAACACTAATTGTCTTGTCTGCTAAGATACCCTCTTGGTTATTAGTTAGTAAATAGATTTTGTTGATCACGATAAATTTTGCTGATCACGGTAGCTTTTGCTTTTGCTTTTTCTAAATATAAACATCAATTATAACTAAAAAGCACTTTTTTATATTTCTAAAAAAATTGCTGCGATGAGGTACCGCTCTTTGTTAGAACTGCAAAGCCATACAGGGTGGTTCCTTGTTTAAAAATATGAGAATTTTTTTTTATGAATATGAGTCCGGAAATGCACAGTTCTCAAGATACAGGGTGATAACTTTTTAAAAAAATATTAATTTTTTATTTATATTTTAAAAGATATGTAGTCGATTCTTTTAAAATATGGCAATATTATTTGTTGTATTAAGAGCCTAATTTAGCCCTAAATAGATTAAAATTCTAAGATCCAGTGGCGTCCCAGGGGCATCTTAGCGAATAAAATTGGCAAAAATATATGCCACTGCCTTTTTGTAACTTTAATATTTGTTGTTTGATTAAGCCTCTAAAAATACAACTTCTTCACCTCTTGTATTTTTTCGTATCTTACTTCGTTTTCGAGAAAAAATTAAAAGCGTTTTATAGCATGCCACTGGACAAAATTGGTTTATTAATTTTTGCTAAAAAATCACAGGTTTCCTGGAAAACAAAAATCAAAACATTTCTAGGAAAGAGTTTTAGTGCAACAACAGCTACAACAAATGTTGGAAATGTCCACCATCTATTTATGTACACCTTCTCACTCGACGAATCATTGAACTACGAACTCGAGCAAAAATTGAGGTCAATTTCTCACTTCTTTGCAAACATTTACAATTTTATTTCTTAACTCTTCTATTGTTTGTGTGGGAGAAGCGTAAACCAGAGTTTCAAGGTGTCCCCATAAATAAAAATCTATTGGATTTAAGCCAGGAAGCGAGGTGGTCATTGAATTGGTCCACCTCTTCCAACCCAATTTTCCCCAAAGGTTTTATTTAAATGAGTTCTAACAGCTATACTAAATAAGAAGGAGCTCCATCGTGCATAAAGTTATTTGATTACGTACATTTAGAGGAACTTCTTTCAGCAGTACGGACAATTCTTGTTAAAGAAACTCTAAGTAAGATTCGCCGTTTAATCTTAAGGGTGAAAAGTGGGCAATTAAATTGTCACCTACAATACCCATCCACACATTTAAAAAAACTGTTCCTGGTGACGACATTGTACGTAAGCATGAGGATTTTCTGGAGGAAATTAACAATACCATCCCGCCGAAATCCAGCTTCGTCGTAAAAAGTATGGTTGTATTAAAATTTCTGTTATTATTAACCATTTCGAAATACCATTGGCAAAACTGGAAACGGTGCAGAAAATCTCTTAGTAGTAATGCCTGCACACGTTGAACATGATACGGATACAAAAGTTGTTCGGAGAGAACCTGCCACACAGTGCTGTTGGAATGATCATCCCTTAATCGAGCTGCTATAGTCCTGGTACAAAAAAGAAATAAGAAAATTTACCTCTTTCCCGTAATCTACGGTCTACGCTCTCAAAGGTTTTACTATCTGGAAGTTGCCCTTGGGGAAACGCTTCTGCATACAGGCGCCTCGCTGCATAACAGTTACTGTAAGCACGTGCATACATTACATGCATGTCTGTCATTTCCTCAAGATTGTAATTTTCCATCACAAAAACCAAAGAAAAACTTTTTAGAGAAATTTCGTCAAGAAAATTACGTGAATAATTATTTTCTATAAGAACTGACGCTTGTCAGTGTCAAACCTCCATGCAGAAATATTTTTTGGTTGCCAAGGCAACTGTCATTTTTTAGCAAAAATTAATAAACCAATTTTGTCCAGTGGCATGCAATAAAACCGTTTTTATTTTTTTAATTGAAAGCCAAGGAGATAGGAAAAATACAAGATTTAAAGAAGTTGTTGAAGAGCTTAATCAAACAGCAAATATTAAAGTTGCAAAAAAGGCAGTGGCGTACATTTTTTGCCAATTTTATTCTATTATAAGGCCCCGGGACGCCAGTGGGCCTTATAATTTGAATCTATTTATGGCTAAATTAGCCTCCTAATACAACAAATAATATTGCCAGATTTTAAAAGAATCGGGTAAATATTTTTTAAAATATTAATAAAAAAAAAATAAATTTTTAAAAAATTATCACCCTGTATCTTGAAAACTGTGCCTTTCGGACCCATGTTTAGAGAAACTTTCTCATAACTTTAAAGAAGGAATCGCCCATTACAATATCTTCGTCTATTTTTCGAACACCCTGTATATCGCTGTGTGTAGTTCGCATTGCACAATAAGCTTATAGCTTCCCTCTGAGTGGGATTACTCAAATCTTAAGAAGAGGTGGTAAAGAGGTAGTAATTCACTAATGGAATCACTAAAAGGTGACATGCATCACTAAAGGTGTATGTTTTGTAAGTTAGACATCTTTGATGAATCTGGAGCAAAATACGTTAAATATCTTAAAACCAGGCACCCAATTTAGCCTTCGGGGCTATTCTACAACGGAAAAACCAGGCCAAGTGATATATTCCATGTAAAAACAAAAACCTGGTGTATATCTTACCAGCTTTCAATATTGCTTAAATGTTCTCTCCAGTCCTCCTTTCGTATGCATTATATTTAATTACCTTTATTCTAAAACAATTTTTGAATTAAATCAGACTTACACCCTAAGAGATAAAAAGATCAGTACGTTAAAGTGGTATAGATAATTTAACTATACTTTTCATAGAATGTAAACAAGTGACTTGATCGGTTGATTTCAACAAAAGCAAAGTGTGCAGGGAGTAGGTATAGATGAACTAACTTTACTCGAATGAATACATTTTTTTAATACTAAACCACGAAGGAAATCTAATTGAAACCTGTCTTATCAGGACAGTTTTACACCAACCTCTACCCTATAAAAATATTAACAAGTTATAAAGGGCCGAAAATCTGCTTTTGAATACGTTAGCATATCGAGGTGCCTTTTAGGCGACCGTTCAAAACCACCGATGCAACTTTATCAGAAGCAACTATTTTTTAATAACTATTTACAATATATCCGATATATAAACACAAAGAGTATAGAATATTATAAATTTTAAGATCTATATATCTTTTAGATTTAGCCTAAACGTATGCAAAGTCTCACAACCGAAAACGCTTTTCAGAGAAAATTTTACGAATAGGTAATACATTTAACATTCGTACCGGGCTTGGAACACATAAAACTATTAGTTCTTATAGAACAAAAACAGAACCATTTAATGTTTACGAATATACAAAGAATGTCAATTAGAAAATCCCTTGTGAATACAATAAATTTTATATGGGTGAAACTTCTAAAACGTTAGCCAAACGCATAAGAGAAGATCAAGCATACCTATATAAACAATCCATAATTTAAAAATGTGTCAACTGGCATTTTAAATCAAAAAGTAAAGTGGAACATTTTTAGTATTTCAACAGAATACTTCTTCAAAAAAAAAGCGTGAAATCAAGGAATGTGCGTCGATATTTTTTAATAAAAATAATTGTATAGCATCAATATCAGTTCTCTTGCCCGTCGATAAGTTGAAGGGGATCTATTATAGGTATTTTCACAGTTTTAGGGTAAAGGAATTATAAAAAAAAATCTTCTCTAGCAGCTCCCAATAGAGCAAAACCTAGTGTCACTCTTATATACAGTCCATCTGAAGAGGCCCCAAACTTCCCAATTTGTTCGCTCCTTTTTCACTAGAGTGTCGAGACTTTGAAATCTGCTACCTGCGGAAGTATTCCCTTTCCCTACAAACCTTCAAGATTTTAAGTCCCATGTTAATTAACTTTCTCTTTACCTAAGACACCAACGGTACAATAGGACTTATTTTTTAAGCCTTCAGGGACTAAATAAAAAAAAATCTTAGACTGCCCATATCTTACCCTGGAACCTGGAGCGATCTTGCATGTCTGATAAGAAACCCAAAAAATATTTTGTAATAATATTGACTAACTAGATAAAAATATTAATCTCAAATTTTTTAAAGAATTTGCTAACAGTAATCTAAAGTACTATGAAAGCTTCGAATAGAAACTGTGGTTTCACTAAATATATTGCTGTAGTTATTACGTTACACCTTTTTATTAAGGTGTTAAAACTGATAAGAGCAATGCCATATTATTACACTATGCTGGACATACTAATCCCTACTAGTAGGAAAGAGTGTATTTCGCTGTGAACGTATCTATTCGTTGGTAGATACCTGAGGCTAGATAAAATATCCACGAGGTAGTACCTATAGACATGTTTATTGCAGAAAATAAATAAAATAAATTATAGTATAACATTTTTTTGATAAAACTTTACTTATCGGATTCCTCGCCGATTTTTTACTAAAATAGGCAATAAAATTTATGGTAAATTTTAGTGGATTTGTTTGATATGTAAGTGCCTAATTTAGTGAATGTTCCTATTTGATAGTAGTCAGTTTCAAGAGAAGGATTTTTAGGACGTATTATCCATTTGAGATTTTTTTATCTTCTTGTGCAAAAAATCATCAAAATCGAGAAGTCCGATAAGTAAAATGTTAGCCATTTTTTTCAAAATAATGTTTTAAAGCAACTCTGTTACTCTTCAGCTATTTGCAAAAAATAACAAGATTTTCATTTTACTGACTGGAATAATTTTGACTTGAATTAACAATTATTATTACAAGGTGTTTTTAAACAGGAACCTTTAAGACACATTTTCTTTAAAATGCCTTGGGGTAGAAATTGGAGTTATGCATGCTGGGGCCGATTCTATAAGCAATTTGTTTGACATACCTTTTCTTTATCTCTTTCAAAGCAGTGACAAACTTATGAAATACCTTTAAGAGCAACAAGGACATGTGATCTTTATGTTGACTTTCCCTTCCCTTATATTTTTTCCCGAATCCCAGCTTTGGAACCTTTTGGTTTTATTTAGCAATAAATGTGGGCAGATGTTAATATATCCAGGTTAACTTCAGTGAATGCATTTAAATTCGAAGCATGTAGCTAACCATAAGCGCACCTGTTTATTTGACCAAATTTAAGACAGTTTGACAAATCTGATCAATCGAAAGTTTTTAATGTGTCTTCATTTTTCTATATTTTTAATAACTTGACAACTTGAAAACAATAACTTGAAAAACGTCTGTATCAAAGTATTTAGCAAGAAAGCAAAGCAAAACGCTTTACCCTTTACCTCAATCAGGATGGAGTTATTGGTAGGTCTAATTTGCGATTGACAATATCATTTATTATGCCAGTAATAACAGTCATCATACCATAATATATAAATATTGTTTAACATAATGCAAGGCATTTTATGGTATCCAACTATTTTCAGGCATTTATTTCATTAGTGGTATTATCAGTATAAACACCAAAAATATTTTACTCAATGCAATTAATAACTATTCTGATTATCAATTTTATTTGAAAACTAGATACCAAGGTAAAATACGAAATTCTAGTAAAATCAACTGAATGTATTTAGTTTTATTTTGTACTTTCATAAGTAGACTTTTTTATTTAAATAAACCCAAAATTAAACATGATAGATATTACGGAATCCATTACAAAAGATCCACATAACTGGAACAAGTCTCTTGAGTTCCTTGGCGAATCCCAGATCGTTGCTTTTAATATGTCTATGGGTTTGACCAGGTCGGGCATGATACGCTCTTTCACAAAATTACTTTCAATGGTCTGCCACTTAAACTTTGTTTTTGGTTTTTCTGTTTCTATTTTCTTCGTCGTATACCAGTTATTGTAGATGATCACTCTCTCAGCTTTCACCAGCTTAATGCCAGGGCACAGTACTAGCACCAAATTCTTTTGTTCTTCACATTAACTTCCTAACCTCTAGGTAGGGTAGGTAGGTTTAAAGTGAGTGGACTTTTCGCCCTCCACTGCGACCGCTCGGTCTATTGTGGCTCACACCTTTTATACTTCTCCCAATAGGATTGGACTTTTAATAAATCCGATACCAGATTTTAAGAGAGTTCTTACATCTCGTCTTACTCGTGTCTTACACAAGCACAATATGTGCTCTGATGTGTTCTGGTCTCCCTGTCTCCTGGAGAGTATGACGAGCAGACGATTAGATCCGTCATCCCTCCTCTCCTGGTCTAGTGACGTGGGTAGCTACCAGGTCCGTTACGGAACCAGATGCTCTTTCTGAGGCCGCATTTCCGGCCTTACCCTATGAAAACGGTCCTATCCGCTTTCTGTTCTTTTTCCTATAAAGGCGGTCCTGTTTGGATTCAGGGAACCCTTCCTAAGCACCGCTGTTTGTTCGGGATGGATTAGCCCTTCCCCGTGAAACATGCGCCTGTGACTTCGGGGGCACCTTTCGAAACGGATTCACCCGTTTCGGACGGCGGACCTTTATCTGCTTGTGACCTTCAGTGGCACCTCTCAAAACGGATTTATTCGTTTCGGTCAGCGCCCCTTTTGTCATTTTTTTTTGAAAGCGGTTCTGTCCGCTTTCTGTTTGGAGCTAGGAAGTAATAGTCCACCACGGCAGAGCCCCGCATTACCGCAGTAACGCTA
Source organism: Listronotus oregonensis (assembly GCA_019359885.1). Classification (NCBI taxonomy): domain Eukaryota; kingdom Metazoa; phylum Arthropoda; class Insecta; order Coleoptera; family Curculionidae; genus Listronotus; species Listronotus oregonensis. The sequence goes on from JAHBCN010018650.1 coordinate 12,984, forward strand.
GATACTCTGAGAGGTCGACCAGTATCTCAGAGGCACCGTTGAAGACACCTGTTTAAGGCACAGGTTGTCATTCACTCATCAGCACGGTATGCTAACACCTTGAGTTAAGCCTTGTGTTCATCTTAGTTTCGGATCCCGTTCCATACGCTAGCCAAAAGAGTTGCCGATAACCAGCAACTCTAGCGCATGTTTCAAAATATCCTACTGGGCCCAACCACGACAACGACGTGTGAACACAGCGGTTGGGTCCTAAAGTATAATACTTAATTTCTTAAGTCAGTCTCTAAGCCTGATTTTAAAAACAAGCGCGTTCCAGGACCTTAAATTAATATTAATTCGGGACGCCAAAAATTTTATCCAGATTAATACCTTGGCTTATAAAGGCTTTTCCTCGATCTATTTTAAAAACAGAACTTGATGCACGCTTAATAATTATAAAATGGTTGTTAAAAGCATACAAAACAAGGACAACCATACCATTTAAAAATATTTTTCCCCTTCGGCGTATTTCACTATTTGTATCACATAAAATGCCAGAGTACGAAGTACGGATGGAGTGGTGGAGTTGTTGGAGCTGTGCCTTCGTAGTACTTCAAGTGAAAGATGGGTACCACGTGCAGGATAATGGACTGCCGATGGGTTCATTACTCTCTTCAGTGGTAGAAAATATTTATATTATATGGTTTGAGAAACACGCAATTAAGACTGCTCTAATTAAACCAAAAGTTTGGCTGAGCTATGTTGACGATACTTTCATTGTTTAGACAGCTAATGACGAAAAATTTAAAAGTTTCTTAAAACACTTAAATTGCCTTAGATCTAGTATTATATTCATAATGGAAAAGGAGCGAAATTCGGCTGTACCTTGCCTCGACGTTTTTAGTAAAAGTACATAATGAAGTATACGAAAAAAATTAACCCAGACTGGACAATACTTACGCCGAAATTATAATAACTTCAACGGAATGAACCAAGGGGTCCTATGTACCCTAAATAACCGCGCAGTGACTTATATAACAGTTAAGAATCTCTGCAAAAAGAAATTATTTATTTAACTCGGGATTTTAAGCAAAACTCGTCTCCTCGGTAACATCATGGACAGATTATCTGCTTGCGATCTGAGTTTAATCGTAGCCTGGGAGTCACATTTAGGTAGTAGTTATTTAAAAATAACGTCTGTGGTGGCACTACAGCGTTGTCTGAAAGATGCTGTGAAATGTTTGGACAACGTTGACGAAACTGGGGAAAAATGGGTTGATATCGAAAATCCGGCACCCACTGTATTCTAGCATTAGGCATCAATCCTTTGTGGGTTGTCATAAAATACAAAAAAAAAAAGGGTTTCAATGAAAAACTGATTAAGGAAAAGATCGATAAGCTTCAATACAAAATAATACTGACTGAACCAAACCAAACATTTATAATAATTCCATATGTTAAGCGAATTTCGAAGAAGATCAGCAAAACCGTAAACAAGTATGACATTAACATTAACATTATTTAAATCCCAAACCACTTAAAAACGGTTGGAGATACATCACTCACCGAAACGTTGAGTACAAATTAACAAATAGAGACAATAGAGGTCCAAGATTTTAGTGTTATTGAACCATAAAATTGTCTAACACCTTCAAGAAAACATTTCGGAGTTAGTTAGGGTGCTGATTTGTAGAGCGTCCTTCTGGATAAAAGAGATTTGCATGTTTTAGCCTTATTGGGGCCAAACACTTCTTTCAGTTTAAGTCATTATTCAAAAGACAAAAAGTTTTTATTTAAAAATATACTGTATTAGTATTTATTGTATAACGTCTAAATTTCAGACTTCGATAATACAGGAAACTTGAATAAAAGGGGATTTATAGGCATAAAAGGTAGGATCTACTAAAATTTTTATGATATCCAAACAGTATGTATATAGTCACAGGTGGGGTTCAACGTACTTTGCAGCCCCACCTAAAATGCGGTACATTCAAGTACCAGTACCCAGTGACAAAACAGTAGCGTTTTATTGAAACACCTTTCATTATTACAACTTTCACTCTCTTATACAACTACCGCGTGTATTGTAGTGTATCATTAGTTTTAAACAGTCTACAATTATCTGAATTACTTTCTGTTTTGTTTTGCACAAATTTGGGATTTTAAATAGTTTTTACAAAAGTTATAGCTGAATGAAATGAAAGTTTGCTTAAATTTGTGTATCTCACTTTAACAGGAAAATAATATATTAATAATTAATACAAACTTGAGAACATTTGAACGGTCAAAATTTTAGTAGTTTTAAAGTTTAACCTGCGCGGAAAATTATCTTGCAAGATCATTTATAACAAGTATGCGCAAATTTTTCAAAATCAGGATTTTGTAAGCTTTAAAAACTAAAGCAATATATAAGGTTTAGGGCGATAACACTATAGAAATGTTAAAAACGATATAATTTACAAGTGTAGTTAAAAATTAAAAAAATATATTTGTGTAGATTATAAAATCTAACGTTTTTGTTAAATATTTAAAATTTTCTAAGATATTAAGAGAATCGTAAAAAGCGTTTAAAACTGATATGTATTACAGGGTGGCCAATATTGATTTTAAAAATACATAGGTCGTGGCCTAATATACAGAGCGTTGCATTAAAATATAATTGGTTTGTTTTGATGTTTTCCGATATTTTCTTTGGACAGCGCTTAAGAAAAACAGACAAAAACCCTAACAACATATTTTTTTATATATATATTTATAATAAAGGCTTTAGGTGTTTTATACTTTTTTTAATAAACTTATTCATAAATTAATTATATATATATATATATATATATATATATATATATATATATATATATATATATATATATATATATATATATATATATATATATATATATATATATATATATATATATATATATATATATATATATATATATATATATATGTGTGTGTGTTGCATATTTATTTCTACCTTTAAAGCAAAATTTCATTTTAAAATATTTCATATTTAAAACTTTTAGATTGAAGAAAACAAAATTTACCACAATTTTTACCGCAATCTACATTTTTTCATTAAATTAAATAATAAAGAAATATTTAAATCAGTAATATATACAAATAGGCTAAATTTTGTGTCCTCTGCATCTAGATTAAAAAAACAAACCACATGTATATATTTTTGAAATGAGAGTAAAGTAAGGAAAAAAAATATATATACAGGGCGTTCCATTTAAAAACCAAACTTGGTATTTTTAAACACATTTTGCGTTTTGTTTTATCTGATGACAAATTCTGACGGTTCAGTAAAAATACTTCATCTTGTATAATTTAAAGTTTTTTCTAACTCCTAAAATTAAAGCTCTGGTGGTGCTTCAAAATATACGGAACAACCCTGTATGTAGAACCTAACCTTTAGACCGAATATGAATTAAATTTTAACAATTATTATGATCTCAGAAAATCAGATTTCAAAATTCTTAAATATCCCTAAATATATTATTATTATTATGTATTAATAAGTATTTATTATTTATTAAGTATTAATAACAAGAATTCTAGATTTGCAATACAGAAATGTTAAATTGTATTTACTTGCGCTTGTCATATATTTTTTTTTCGTGAAGAACTTTATCTGTGTCTTCTAATCGCGTGTTTTGTCTTTATCAATGTGTTTCATAATACTGTTTTTAATAATATTTTAAATAATAAATAATAATAAACATTTTATAATATTTTATAGTAAGTAGAATTCAATTAAATTGGCGTATGTAAGCACTTCAGTGCGTTACCATAAATAAAGAA
>JAHBCN010018651.1:0-16852 GCA_019359885.1 Listronotus oregonensis
AACTAATAATAACTTTTTTGAAAAATTTGCAAAGACTTTTTTCTTAAAAAAGATATGTATCATGAAAGTTGAGTAAGTTATAAATAAAATAACGTTAGACCAAAATTTTTTGAGTGCAAAAATCTTCGAAAATAACCCCCTAATTACCACCCTTATTGAAATGAGTTAAAGCTCTTTTTTAATTCTCTTTATCTATGTATCATAAATGCATTCTATATTTACCCCTTTAAATTGCTTAATTTTGAAAAAAATTTAACTTCGAGTGAAAATCAAGTTTCAAAATTTTAATAAAAAACTACCTTTTCTTCAAAATAACTCGAAAATTAAGGGAAATACGTAAAAATAACTAAGGTATTAGATTGTATTTTTTTTTTAATTAAAAATATTTAGTTTTTTTTTTAATTTACTGTATGACGAAAATTAAGTGAGATATAAACGTTTTAAACGCGTGTGTATAGACGAGCACTATCTTTTTTCAGCACTTTAAACTTTTTCCTTTAGAAAAGTAATGGTCTTAAAAAGTGAAAATATATAGGACGTCATAGCTCTTAAAAAAACCAACAAAATGGTTTTCCAAAGTTATTTTTATTACAAAAACTAAAGTAGTTATGCTTAGATAACCAATTTTTTTTGGAGCATGCTAAAAGTAATTGGAAGAATTTTTAAAAAAAATCCGCGGTTTTGTAGCATTTTTTGCATTTCAATATTGTAAGGGGTGGATTTTGAAGAATTATAAAATAACAAAATTAATTTAGTAATACTTTTTAGCAATCACATTTTTTAATTACTTTGTGACAATATATTAATTTTAATAGAATAAACAATTTTTTTATCAAATTATATTAAGGGTTGATTTTTAAGGGTTTAAATACATTTAATAATGTTTTAAAAAATTAAATACTTAGTTTTCAATTTTTATGAACCTAATTTTATTACTTAAGCTTTAATATGAAATTTTGAAAGTTTTTGCAATAAGCGGTAGTTTTCACCCCTTAAGATTAAAAGCTACCTTGAGTATAATGAAGATTTTAAAGTTAGGCTGAATCCTAAATTTTTATGCAATTCTATGCATTTTTTAAAAATTACCAGGTTTTGCATTTTTTTTAGCTTCGTCTTTTGGACTTAACTTATGAGGTTTCCTTTAAATTTATAACAGATAACCAATTTGTTTAAACTCAACTCAAAAGATATACAGCATGTTCCATTTACAAAACCGCAACTTTGCGAAATTTTTTTAGAACTGTTCTACGTAAAACTCTTCATAAATATAATATTTACCATTTCTTCCATCTTAACCAGCAACCGAGACACAGAGATGTAGTTAATGAAATCGTAAAAATTTGACCAACGCTCTATATCTCCGAGATGAATCAAGCTAGCTTCGATTTTTTTTACTGTAGCAGTTGTTTCAAAAATCGGAGTCGAGTGTGTCATCAGATCTGCTCTATCTCTTGTTGTTTTCTCAATACCCCGATAATCCTTTAAAAAAGCGCCACCCTGTATATCTACCTACATGTTACTGTTACCTGCGAAGATGTTAAAATGAATGATCACAAGGCACAGAACAGAATAGCCAACATATTTTATTATTTTAAACATAGCGCATTAAGAAAGAAAAACTCGACCAGCAACAGCAGCAGCGATTGGCAGACGGTTTGATTACCACTATTACCAACATCCGCTCCCTTTCGCAAAATCGAGCAAATCTGACCGAGTGTGAAGCAATATCTGTAATTATGCAACCGCATTCCGTACATTTTCGCGACTTTGAAAGGGCAAAATCCGTTGGATTTAGTCCGAAGGCCAACTTCTAATGCATTATTCTGTAATTTTATAAAATACCTTATATCATATTGAATAAATAAATTATCATTAGTTATATTCTCGTTACGCCTGTTTTATAGAATATATAAGTAGATTATAAATGGTAGCTTTAACCCAGAGTCTGATGTAAGTGTTTTAAGATGCGCGAGATAGAGATGAACTCATGACATAAACGGGTAAAAGTGATTAAAATTTTGATAACACTCTAGCTTGTATCGTGGTTTTATTGACAATCCTGAAATATTTACGATATTACCGTCCTGGAAATGAAAGACGCTCAGTCTGTAAATCTACTGCTGGAAGAGTTCTTAAAGCAAATCATTTTCATCCCTATAAACCCATCTTTGTCCACACATTGCATCCTGGAGACTTTGATTTTCGGTTTGATTTTTCAGCTTGGTATCAAGGTATGCATGAAGACGACCCGTATCTTTATAGAAAAATAATTTTTTCTGACGAAGCTTGTTTTACGTCAAATGGAGTTGTTAGCTCCCAGAACTATCTATGGTGGAGTATAGCTAACCCGCGGTTTGTTATCCAGTGTCGGGATCAGTTTTCTTTTAAGACAAATGTGTGGTGCGGAATTTTAGATAATCAACTGATAGGCCCATTTTTCTTCCGGGGTAATATAACGTCGGATGTTTACCTTCATTTTTTGGGAAATCAGTTGTCTGACTTTATTAATGGCCTTCCACGTGACATTAGAAATACTTTGTGGTATCAGCATGATGGTGCGCCATGCCATAGTTCTCGAGCTGTTAACGAGTTTTTCAGGAAATGTTCCAGGGGCGTTGGATAGGAAGATTTTCAGAAATTCATTGGCCGGCGAGGTCACCCGACCTGAACCCACTGGATTACTTCCTTTGGGGATATTTAAAGGAAAAAGTGTATTCTCACCGACCATTTCAAAATATCGATAGCTTAGAAAGGATAATAACCCAGTGTGCTCGAGAAATCCCTCAAGTTGTTTTGAGAAAAGTTCTTTCAAAATTCTCCAAGTTAACAGAAAAATGCATGGAAAAAGAAGGTGGCTATATTAAAATTTGAATTATACTAATTTTCTTTTGTTATAAGTGATACATTAATTTGTTTTATATTAAAGCTTTTACTTTTTATTCCGTTCTGATTTACTGAAATACAAAAATATATATTTTTCGTAGGTGGCTGTGATTTCGTAATTAGATATAAAAATTAATTCTAAATAATTCCTTTAAATAACTTTTCTTTGAATATTGCAAAATAAGGGTAATTTAGTCTTGGATAAATTTTACGTTTTTGTCGCTACTCTGTATACTGCTGGTATTTTTAAACTTTTTGCGTAGGGATTTTTAGTTTTTAAATAAGCAGAACTTTTCTACATCAAAATGATTTTGTTTCGACTGTCAGTAAAAAATTTTCCCATATGGCAAGAACTGCGTGGGACACGCTGTATAATATATAAATATGGGTGACATACCACCAATCGTCTTAAAAATGTGCCTCCGAGCATGCACCCATCCTAACTCGCCTCTTCTAAATCTCTTACAATACCGACTTTTTTTGGAGAGCTGGAAAGCTACACATGTGCAGGTCACAAAAACAATGCAAAACTGCCTCTTTAAACTATAGACCTATTTTTTTCTTTTAGTTGTGGAAAAACCAAATTTTACATGACAAACAGTAGGGATTCCGCCACAAAAGATCCACAGCTGATCTTTTCTTCTTTGCCTCACACAAAGGAACAAGTCCTTTGAGTTTCTTGGTTAATCCCAGATCGTTGGTCTTAATATATTCAAAAATTATAATCAGATCTGGCATAATGGGCTCCTTAAAAAACTTCTTTTCACCAACCATCTTTTCTCTTCCACAATCAATCCCATTCATAGTTTTACGATAGTACACTCCACTAGTAAATGAGCCGGAAAATGTGGAAAAGTTGATAACAAGCTACAATTTTTTTGTTTTTACGTGTTCTGTAGACCCTTAAAAACATTTATCACCACTTACATCTGCCTTGCAATAAAAAATAAAGAATTAGGGTAGTTTTCCCACCACCAAATAATCTCCACTAGTAAAACTGATGAAAAAGTTTTAAAATTTAAAATTTCTCCTCGGAAATCGTCTCTCAGGGGTTTTTGTGGTCGCTGATTACAAATCCGCGGTCAAAAATTGTGTAAGGGTGGTTAGTTGTGGAACTCCATCAAAACCACCCCTGAGATTGACAGAAATAGAGAAATTTTGAAAATTCTAAATTTCACTTCGGGAATCGTCTCTTGGCGGTTTTCGGGGTCGCTGGTTGCGAATCCGCCGCCAAAAATCATGTAAGGGTGGTTACACCCCATCAAAACCATCCCTAGGAGTGACAGAAATGGAGAAATTTTGAAAATTTAAATTTTCACCTCGGGATTGGCTCTCGGGGGTTTTCGGGATCGCTGATTACGAATCCGCGGTCAAAAATCATGTAAGAGGGTTGCACTCCATCAAAACCACTTCTAGGAGGTATAGAAATGAGGAAATTTTGAATATTCAAAATTCTATCTCGAAAATCCTTTATCGGGGGTTTTCGGGGTTGCTGATTACGAATTCGTGGCTAAAAATCATATAAAGGTCCCCATCAAAAGGACCCCCAGGAGTTACAGAAATGGAGAAACTTTTGAAAATTTAAAATTTAACCTCGTGATTGGCTCTCGGGGGTTTTTGGGCTCGCTGGTCAATAATCTTAAGTTCAATTACAAAAGTTTAAACGTCTAGTGCAATGGCGCAATATAATTCTACCGTAAAATTGCCGATAGCTGATTCATTTGTAAGCTGTGGGATTTTACTTTTAAAGGATTTTCGCCGTGAAAAAAATTAGTATTTATGTTTCATGAATGCAATAACATGTGGATGTCAAACAGGTTGTGGTGCAGCTTGAAGTTGCAGGAAAAACGGCGTATTCTGCTCACAAACGTGTAAATTTTGTTACAGATCTACCTGCGCTAATCGCGAGCCACCTACAACTACTGACATAACAGGGGATGAAGTAGTCTGCCCGGCAGAAATAATGGAAGAAGATATAAGTGAAGATGAAGAGGGACCCACCATTACTGCATCAGCAATGCTCGAAAACGATTCTGATTACGATTGATTTCAATTATATTTTTATATAGTAAGCTCATTTTATGTACCAGTTTTTTTAAATTAAAGGAAACTTAAAAAACGATTTCATTACTCTTGTAATATATTTTTTCAATAATTTCATTACTTTGAAACCAAAATTCGCGCGGATATTATATTGAAAGTTTGTGGTAACTAGAGCCAATCCCAAGGTAAAATTTTTACTTTTTAAAATTTCTTTATTTCTGTAACCCCTAGGGGTGGTTTTGATGGGGTGCAACCCCCTCACACGATTTGTGACCGCGGATTCGTAATCAGAGACCCCGAAATGATGAATTTTAAAACATTTTCATCAGTTTTACGGGCCAAAATGTATTTTACTTCTTTCAATCTGTATAATCTGTATATATCCCAAATCAGACCCTCTAGAGAATATTGTTCTCAGATGATGGTGTCTCCTAAAACTCTTAGCATTCTCAATTCCATTAAAAAAAACTATTCGTCTTATTAATAATCCCACGGTTATAGAAAAGCTTTCTTTTCTTTCCCATGTACGGGCTGTAGGGGATTTGTCGCTCTTCTATTGGTATTTTTAAGGCTCCTGCTCAAAGAAGTTACCCAGTATAATTTCTTCTTTGGCAGCTCCCAAGAGAGCAATACGTAGTGCAACTTATATGCATCCATTTGCAGTTCAACTAGAGAGGCCCCGAACTTCTCGCTTTCTCGTTTCGTCATACCTAAAGTGTCCAGACTATGGTACCTGCTACCCGCGAAAGTTTTCTTTTCTCCTCCCAATCTCCAAATATTTAAGTCCCGTATGAACAAACTCCCTCTCACCACACTTAAGATTCCCACGGTACGTTAGTACTTAGGCCTCAGCCTTTGTGCACTGTCCAAAAATTAAAAAAATATATTTTAGAACTGAAGGCCTACCCTAATATGCGGTCTAGGACTAAAATTATAGAGAAACTTTGTCTACATTGGATGGTAATTTGCAAAAAAGCTAAAAAATTGAAAACTTTTTTCACTTTCCAGAGATATGAAACTTTATTAACTACTATAAGTTCGTTCTGTTTTGGAGTGGGAAAAGATGGAAAAATAAGTATACTGTGAAAGAACGATTTGCTAAAGTTTTTTTAAGGAAAAAAAACTTGCTGGATAGTTTAGGTCAGTTCTTGTTTTAAAACCACAGTGTACTGGGTGGTTTATTATACTGACATGTTTTAAAACTAATGGCAATAAAGTTGTGTGGGTAAATTGGCGAAGTAATGAAACAGGGTGAGATAAAGTGTCAAACACAAAATGCCCAACTCTGGAAAAAGGCAGTATCTACCAAAAAATTCAAAATTAAGATGTTGGTATCTTTGCATACGTAGAAATCTTAAACTCCTATCTATAGTTAATAAGAGTAGTATATTTATGCCTAATTAAAAATAAAATAAAATAAAAAATCAGGTTAAATATTAAAGAGCTTGTTAAAATATAAAAACTTAAAAGCAGTATTTTAATTTAAATCTGTGGTAACTTGCTAAAATGTAAAATTTCATTTGATGTGGTTAGTTGTGGTTAGTTGTGGTCAAAAATTTTTTAGGCACATCAAAAAATTCGGAACCCTAATCTACGTTTTGGTAGCAATTCGGCCACCGTGGTCACGATGAAATTAAAAGAAACACAAAATAGATATTTAAACCAAATTTTTAAGAAATTTTTGTTTAAAAATTAAGGAAATTTTGTAAGCTTTTTAAATATTTATGTTTTACCTATCTATTATTGATCTATAATACCTTAGAAACGGAATATGTTATGATAGCAATAATACCTGCTATCACACCTAGGGCATTATAAGCGGGCATTATGATAATGCCCGCTTATAATGCCCTAATGCGCTAATATGGAAATATGAAAGAGTTTGGATTGTATTTTTCCGACTAAAAATAATAAAGGTTGTTAAACATATGTATTAAAATAAAATCAATAACTTACCAGTTCCTGGAAATATGCCATTAAAACGTTTTCGGTTATTTGAAGAATTGCGTTCGCATCTTTCCAAATACCAAATATGCCATACTCCCGATCATACTGTTGCCTTAATTTAACTGGCAAAAGATTTTCGGTCGCTTTTATGGCCTTTTCTCTTATATTTTGTGGAATTTCGGTAATTATTGCATATACGGTTTTCTTCTGTTTTTGGATTATATGGTAAAATTTTTATATAGTCATATTCCAGTGTCCTTAGGGATTGCAAATATACTACCGGAGAAGAGAAATTATGTGTTTTAATATTTTTTATTTTAATTTGAAAATTTAAAATTACCATTGATTTTCCCCATATAATGCGAAAACTCCCCATTATGACAAGGAACGTCAGCGTGCAGTGTTGCCAAATCAGGGTCTTTTCGAATACGTTCCCGCATTTTCACGTCTGAAATATAATTGGGAAAAATAAAAAGCCGCTTTAACTAACCAAAATTAACCATGACCAACTGTTTAGACAAATTCAAGAGCCCCTAGTCGGTCATGGTTAGTTTTGGTAAGCAAAGCAGCTTTTTATTTATCCCAATTATATTTTAGACAGAACCAGAATATCAAAATTTGATGGCCGAAAATTATTAAGTCCGGCAACACTGTTGATACTTATTTTGAATTTGACAATGTAGAAAGAATGTGTTATCAGATATTAGATTTATTTCTAACCTATATTTTTTTTTATTTAAATTAAAAGTTGTTTTTCCCGATTTTCTGCGTATTTTGTCAATAGATTTCTGTTTCTGTGTGTTATGTTTAACTAAATAATTATCAATTTATACGTTTTTACCCCGCCCAGCACTCAAATTCACTCCAAGATCCAGTAAGTTTATTTGGTTGAAAAAACAAAAATTAAATACAATTTCTCTTCTCCGGTAGTATATTTGCTATCCCAAAGGATACTTAAATGTAATTTTATTAAAAAAAAAATCATAAAATCCAAAAATAGCAGAAAACCGTATATGCAATTGTTAACGGAATTTCTTCCATTTTGAGCAAATCGTTAAATAAAAAATGCCAACTGACTAACTGACAGAAACATCAAAGTCAAACTTAACACCAGTCATTATCTACTTACGTATACAGGTACAGGTGCAACTTATTTTTTATATTGCGAATAAATAATGTAATTAGTCATTGAAAAACTCTTTTTTGGGTAAAACATAAAGCATTGTATGCACCACGGGCTATAATGCCCATCAGGTCGAAATCTAGCCCTCGGGCTATTTCGACCTTCAGGGCATTATAGTCCCAGTAACGCCCTTGATACATAAATAGCTATTATGACGTTTTGTCATAATGATGATAATTATGAAAATAATGTTATTTTTAAAAGTTTACTTGAATTTTAACAAACTGCAAAAATCAGGAAATCCTAATAATAAAATTGTCTCACACAGATAAATAAAAAAAATCATCAAAAGTTTATCGGTAATGATGTGTACAGATTATTCGATGCAACGATTATTGTTATTGCTAATTTCATAGTTTTTGCCTTCATTGAACCTTAACCTTTTTACTTCTTTACCCAACACACTTAATAACTATTTGCGTTGTTTGTAGACAAAAAACATTAGAATTTTTAAATTATCCTGGAAATTATAAACAAGTTCTTGAAAACCGTTTACATAACACTACTATTATTTAATTTTCTATTTTTTTCATTATTTAATTAAACATATTTGCATTGTTGCTAAGGTTAGCGATTTTTTAAATGACCGCATAACAATGATCAATATTAAAATTTTAGAAAGGTTTTATTTAATGTCTTATTAAAATTAACTTTGTTTAACATATTAGCTAATCAACAGATACATGAGAAATGTTAACATTAATTTGTTTAACTAGTGATATAAAGGAAATGAAAATTATTGAGACGTAAATATATTTCTTGTAAACCTGATTGTGATTTTGAAAGGGAAGACATGATGATTTTAAGAAATTTGTGTTGTGTAAATGTAATATTTAGTAAAACATAATTAGTTCTATTTATTTATTTTTTAATTATTAAAACAATTTTAATAAAATATTACTAGAAAGAAAGTACATTTCTACAGATTTTCTATAACCATATGGTAAAATATACTTTTAGTTAGGAATATGTGAAGTCATGTTTATTATGACCAATTTCGTTTATTTATTTTCTTACACACGTGTGAAAATTGATTACACACAAACAAAGTAAGTGTACGAAAAGTATTGTTACAGACTTTAGTTAGTGTTTAGTTATTAGAAATAGAAAAGGTTAGAATTATTTTATTTAGGTTAATAATTTATTTAAAATAGGTTCCTAGTTTTTCCCTTTTTCGACGGTCATTGCGGATTATCCTGAGGGCGCTGGAGACATCCTTTTTACACTTTTCTTACATCCTGTAGTAAAAGAATCCTTCCAGCTAATTCTAGACTTTTCCAGACTTTTCCATTCTTTTCCACTTCACTATAAAAAGCGCGAGGAAAATCCGCACGGGCCAGTTTAGTTTTGTATTCCGACGAGAATAGAAGTTGACAGATAGTTAAAGGTTAAACAGTTGTCACAATAACGTTGCGTTGAATTTTTGTTACCATAGAAACGTTTGTGAACCTGTTTTGCAATAAAAAGGTGTAAAACCAGGATACGTGTTTTCATACGGGGTGTCACGGAACAGTATATAAGAGCTTTTAAAACACCACAAAAGCTTAATGCGCTATTTTTATTTGCAAGAGTATAATTATTTTATAAGAGATGTATCTTGGATTTTCATTGTCTATATTTATTTAAAATACACACACAACTTTTTAGTATCTTCATCCATCTTCAGGTAAAGAAAAATCATTATACATACGTTTAATGATTTTTTTTTGAAAAGCACAGTCTACGTGTATTTTTTTCTTTAATTTTAAGACAATTATAACTTAAATTTTAATTGTCACATGAAATATTTCACCTAAAAGTTATTAGAACTGACATATCAATAAATGAAAACAATAAGCACAGCCTCTCCTATCAGCTTAGAAGGTAAGTAATCACCTTTAATGTTTTCATGGATTCATAGCGTCTTCTTTAATAAAATACTGGCATTTTACCCGCGGCTTCGTCCGCGTGAACTACACAATTTTGGATATTTTGGATTTTTCCCGTTCTTGCGAAATATTGCTTCTCCCCCTTTCCTCTTACTTTAATTTTTATTTTCTCGAATTTTATTTGTTATTATTTTCTAATATAAATAAGGCATTCATACAAATTTCATCTTCCTTCCTCATTATATCCATTTACGGGAAAAGTTATTAAATACTTCAATTAAATAGACGCCTCTCTTATCCAGCTTAAGTAAAATCAACAATTTTTCATGAAATTCATGCTCTTTTTAATAAAATTTTCGAAATTTTACCAGATTGCTTCGTCGTTATGAAACCTACAATTTGGAATTTTTTTTCATACTTCTAAGTCTTTTCCTTCCCTTATTTAAATTTTCTAAATTTTATTTGATTATTATTTTCAATTTATAAATGAGTTTTCATACAAACTTTCATCTTCCCCCTTCCCTATTTTCCTTTCCTTCTTCCTGCTCTTTTCCCCATTTTTAATTTTAAAAAAATTTCAAAGAAATTTTAGACTCATTTTTAATCCCATAATTTTAAAATCTAAAAAATATCCGAGAATAGCTATTCATACTTCTAAGGTTTCCCCGGGGAAATAAAACTTTCGACTCTATTAACTTTCACAACCTCCAATTTCCATCCCTTCTGCCTTGGGATGTTGTTTTTTTTCCCAAAATTTTTAAATTTTTTTCTACTTACCCTGTAAATATTTTTAAATAAGAAAACTTTGTGGTCCTAGCAACGCGAATGATAACGAAAGAGAACCTTCGTGTTACCTGGTTGCTAAGCGTTGCTAGCTACGAAAGTAATATTTTCAGCGCCTGGACAAAAAGTAAAAGTAAAAAAAGAAAAATATGCTTGTGGAAAATATTAGGATTTATTTATAAAAAGTAACTAATTTATGACAAAATATTTTAAAAAACTAGGTTAGGTATTAACATTAAAAGTAATTGTGCAATTTGAGCAATTAGCAAAAGAAATTGGAGGAATAATACTTGAATTAACAGTTTTTAAAGTTGTTGTTGGGGTATCGTTATCACCTTTAACTACGTTAATATTCATATTTTTCACTGTTACTTCATTAGAGGAAATATTGGTAGGAATTTCGTGTAAAATCTTCTTTGAAATTTCCACCTTATTACTATAGGATTCAGCAATATATCCCTCCGCAACAGAAGAAGACTTCCAACCTCCATGCCTTTTTAAGTCCAAAATATCGACATCCGAAGCATTGGCAAGGAACGTAGTTGACGTTCTTCTAAAAGAATGGCCAGTGTATCTACTGATGTCTTCAAGCTTCAAAAACTTCGCAATTTCTTTAGGTAGGTACATTTGAAATAGTGTGCTTTCCAATTACTTGATTAACACATTTACCTCTTTCATAACGATACAATAAACGCTCATCTAGAGCATTCCTTGGTCTCAGCTTAATATATTCCTGTAGAAATCTGACATAAGGAACTGAGCCTTCATCGTTGGTTACTACAAAGTTTCTTTTAACTTTATTTTTAGACTCCACTATTTTTACTATAGCCACGTCATTTCTTATTTCTACATCACTTAGCTTCATTCTGTATATTTTGTCTGTCCGGCATGCCCCAGCCACTCCCATAATGGCCATTACTTTCATTGCTAAGTAACTTTGATCAGGCGCGTTAAGTAAAAACTTTATGATTTCTTCTTTTTAAAAATTTTTACTTTTTTGCCTCATAACCATCGTTTTTCCTTTTAATAAAAGCAACTAGTTTCTTGAACTCCGAAATATCTTGATTTTTGTTTACGGAAATTGTTAACTTGAGCATGGAATATACAGACCAGAGGGTTGGTGGTAATAAAGACTCGATTTTTCTTGAAAATACGCCAACATCACATTCTCGTCAATCCGCCCCACATTTTTGTAGCAAGCCATTCAGAAAACGATTTATATGTTTGATGGTACCTCTTTAGATTTGTCTGGCAGAAGTGAGGCACACGCAAGGTCAGCTGCCTTTTGGATGCCATTTTCATATTCATTTAACATTTTAAAATGGGAATGGATTTATACTAAATTAACAATAATTCAAAATCTGACAAGTGCTGATGACAGACAATGTCAACAATAAATGTATTGCTATGGATTAACTTTTAACAGGTAAAATTTCAAAATCTCTGATATTTCTATTAAAACATGATGTTAATGATTATTAAATTATGCGATACATAGAACAGTAGCAGAAAAAATATAATACATTACACGATGCGAAAGGCCTTTCAAGTGTTCGGAGGTTTTAATAACTATTTTAGCTGACGTTTCTGATTTATCCCCGAATCAGAAACAGACTTGCCAACTGCCATATTTACAACTTCAAAAATAACAATTTTTCTATCTAAACTTACACCCACCTCCTCCCAAGAGGTATAACTTCAAAAATGTTAAAACAGATAAATTTTAATCGTAATTAATAACCTACAAAAATTTTCATACTTCTAAATCCAGTAATGACGAAGTTCCACACAAACTTTTACCCCTTTCCCATTCTACCCTTTTAGGGAGAGAGAAGTTTCCTAAAATCCTTTTTTAGCTAAGATTTCCTATTTTTTTAAGTAATCAGAAGTTTAATTACCAACTCACATATTTACAACTTTAATAATGGCCGAGTGATGATCGCGTTGTTAAATTTAGCAATGGACTTAGCAGTTTAGAATGTTTAATAAAACGTCATTGTCATTGTTATTCAATGATTTTAGTAGGCAACCTGTTAAAATCTGACATTTTGTTAAACATTCTAAACCGTTGTTAACTTTAACAATTTGCTAAGTTGACAATGGTTTAGAATGTTTAACAAAATGTCAGATTTTAACAGGTTGCCTACTAAAATCATTGAATAACAATGACAATGGCGTTTTGTTAAACATTCTAAACTGCTAAGTCCATTGCTAAATTTAACAACGCGATCATCACTCGGCCGTATAAAAATTACAATTTTTCTGTACATATTACTTTCATACCCATTTTTACCTCCGCAAAAGATGTAATCTAAGAAATATTAAAATAAGTCAATTTGAATCATATTCAAAAGCCTAAATACCAATTTTCATACTTTTAGGTCCAGAAATGATAAAGTTCAATACAAACTTTTATCCCCCATTCTCCCCTTTTAAGGGGCGAATTTGATAAAACTATTTCCCAGCCCATGTTCATCAGGGATAAAGTGGGATTCTAATGGTAAAAGAATTTTTGAAATCGGTTCACTAGTTTCGGAGCCCATTTAATTCAAACAAGTAAACAAACAATCAAATCTTTCCTCTTTATAATATAAGTATAGACTACGTATTTTATTAAAAGATATAATGAAAGGGTTATAATGAAAGGAACTAAAGGAAGTAATCCGGAAAAGTAAGACATAGTTAAACAAAATTAAACTAACAACTCTCAACAAGACTTAACCCTTTTAAGCCAATGGCAATAAGCAATCTAAGAAAACTAAAAAAATCACTGATGGGAGGGTTCTAAACCAGTAGAGTCTCTACATCTATGCTACCACGGACCAACACCAGTCCATGCTCAGTTCCCTGACCGTTATTTTCATTTCTAAGGTCTGAAAAGTCAATCAGAAATGTACTTATGTATTTTAATATGTATTTATATATTGTATATAGTAGGCTAAGATGTATTGTAAAATATGAATCAATGAATAAAGCTTTATTCAGTACGCATTGAAACACATGAATGAGCAACGACGTAACCATCTACTGACAAGGGCAAGCATACTTCTAACTTACGGTGTCACAGATTGCCACTATAATGAAAACATTTGAATGTATGCCCAATACTTGTACGGACTATTAACAATAGTGTAGTTAATTTCTTACTACTTTGTAGAGATTTCACCTAAAAATCTTGTGCGAATGAAATCTTAAAGTTAGTTAAGAAATTTTAATACACTGTTGTTACTAGTCCGTTACAAGTATTGGGCTACCATTTAGACCAAATGTTTGATACATTGATTTAGATCAAAATTGTGAACCTAAGTTTTGATAAAGTAATGCTACGCCTTCTGGTAATAGATAATGTAATGACTTGTTGCCCATTATTATTTCAACACGAATAAGGTATTAGGATTTTTAAGAATTTTTACCTTCGATCTTGTCTGATGAGATTTGATTATAAAGAGCCCACAAAGTCGTTAGGTAAACTCAAAAGTTCAGTTAAGAGATAAAGCTTATGTTAATGATAAAATTCGCAACTACTTTTGGCCTGGTTGGTGCCTGTCGGCTAGAAAAATTAAAAATATAACAGCTGCAAATATAAAAGATAAAGAAAACCTTTATCTCATTAAAATACCAAATTCCAAAACCCACACTAGCAGAGGTTTTTGGTTTTCAAAGTTGCCGGAAGTGGGGAATACATAATTTATATAAAAAAGTATGCAATTCTATGGTCCCAGGCATTTTCCACACAAGTTTTTTTGACAACAATAAAAAATGCACAAGACAGCCTGTTGCTATAAATCTGTTTAAGAATGCAACCCAAAATGGCAGCCTGGAGATTGTCAAATTCAAAGATATACACAGTACATTGCTTTCGAAGGATATCTACCGTTATTTTAGCTGACGAAGGAGCAGATATCACCAGTATTAAAAAGCATGAAGACTGGAATGGCACCACCGTTGCAAAGGGCTATAATGACGAATCACTAAAAAGTAGTACATGAATATCAAATAAAATTTTAAAATCGAGTGAGTGCATTAGGCATCAATATTTTAAACTATCTAGAAACAATGCAAATCCATCCACAACTGAACATCCAAAGAATTTAAGGTGCTTCATGGAAGTGAAAAACAAGTAAAATATGTTAATGATGGCCTGATCTATATACTATAAATATGGACTAATTTTACAACTTACATTTTAAAATAGTTTGTTCTTGTTATACATATATTATTTTGTTTTCTTTATGCGTACATTTGTGAAGAAATGATTTTTATGCTATTTTTGACAAATAATATGCTTATTTGAAAACAGATGATAAAACAGTGTCCTGTGTATTATATTAGGTTTTCAGGATTTAAATATTTTGCACTTGGAATTTTACTAAAAGTATTTTATACCAACAGGTTAAACAAAGCATTTTTTATTATAATATCTTATAAAAAGGGTATTGTAACTGGTAAACTGAGGACAAAGGGATGTATATTTTTATATATGTTTTAAGCAATGTTGTAGGTTGAATAAAAACTTCGTCCGTGGCACGGCCTTCACGTGCATCGTCTTGAAGACTCCTACAGCCACGTTTTACTTACATACCATCTTTCTACTATTCTAATTGAACGTTGAGTCTTTTACATTTTAATAATCTTAATAAATTTCTTTTGGTGGTACCTGAATCAAAATAAGAATTTTAGCATTGCACGATATTCAGTTTTTTCATTGTAAAAAATGTAATCTTTAAGTTTGAGCAGCTATAAATATACTAATGAGTTAACCACGTGAAGCTTCACACGTGTCCATTAAAAAGCATTACTTTTTTCAGAAAAATAAAGCTACCAAATATACTGAAAAACCGGCTACTAAATATAATTTTAAAGTTAGAGATACTAAAATACAATTTTTAAATTTTAACTATTTCGAAGTTTAGCTTAAAAAGTAGGTAATAAATTAACCAGTCATACTTTTATCAATATTTATTTTAATAAGTCTATATACATCATCTAAATTACAGAAATACAATTTTCACAAATTTTGCACATCCCAAAAAGAAACATTTTCTCGTTACAACATATAAATGGCACTTAAAATATATAAATTATCAATATTTTGGAAAGTAAACAATTAAATATAGACTAACTATATAGGTTATTTAATTTATCTAAAACCTGAAATTTAAAAATACATATATACCTAATAATATCTTAAACTTGACAACTTATTTTATTCAGTTACAAAAAGGTATCGTGGATTAATTGACAGGTGAAAAACTTTTTAACATATTACATATTACTTTTTTCTTTTGTTTATAAAGACATTATTTTGAAATTAGGGGTACGGTGCGATCCATTATAAGTAGACCACCAGGTTTTGGGCTTTTTTTATTTTAGAATTTTCAAACTAAAAATTCATTAAATGGAATAGCTTAAAGCTTTTCATGACCTAAACTTTTTTTTTACGTGTTAACTACCAACAAGCAATCGCAACGTCGTCATTTTTTAAACAGGATGACTAGTTTCCATCTTTTTTTTTATATAGTTTGAAAATTTCTCTGATAAGCTCAATAAAAATTAAGGCAGTTGAACGCTTAGTTTTCAAAATATTTCGTCCTAAAAATTTCGAAAAAAATTTAGGGGCACCTTGTATATAAATATAAAATTCCGCATGTTTTTTTACCTTTTTCGAACATTTCAAATTTTGTACTTTCGTTTATTACTTAACCCTTGATATTTGAGAACATTTACGTAAAAAACTGCCTTTTAGGTAAAAAGTAGATCTTTTTGTAAAAAAAATTAGAGATTTAAAATAAAAAAAAAATAATTTAGTACACTCTTTAAGGTATTCACAAGTTTTCGATAAAAATCATTTTAATATTAGAAACACTATATAATATAAATATTATATTAAAAAAATCAATCTTCCTCCACCCTGAGTCAGGCACAAACAGTTTCTGTGCCTCCATTTTAAAAACAAATATCATCTTGTGCAACATCTTCAAAATAGGACTTTCAAGCTGTGCCTATCAAAATATTATGTGTTGGTTTAATTTAAAATTATTGATTTGTGTCCACTTCCGACTAAACTGAAAGCGACTTTGACATTTGATCAATTAAAAAGTTGCCCATCTATTACATTTTTTTAACATTTTCCAAATAATTATTT
>JAHBCN010018652.1:0-16802 GCA_019359885.1 Listronotus oregonensis
TATATATATATATATATATATATATATATATATATATATATATATATATATATATATATATATATAATATATATATATATATATAATAACAGTGTGTCTACTTAAGTTAAAACCATGTAAAAAACTTTTTTGTTATTAAGTTTACGAAAAAAAGTTATTCTTGATAAAAAGTTTTGCATGGTCCACAACTTAAAATGCAACCATTAGATATCAATTTTTTTAAGCCGTATACGAGTAAATAGATTGCAACATAAAAAATAATAAAATTGAGATCAATATTTTGTGGTAGTAGAAAAAATAGTGTACACAACTCGTTAGAAAGTGAATTTCTTTCCACACTTGTTGTGTAATATACTATTATCTACAACCATGCGGTAACTAAGGTTACAAACACTATTTTAAGTGTGGTAAGTGTCACTTAACCGCACTAGTGTGGTAACTGTTACTTTACCGCACTAGTGCGGTAAGATCATTTATACTAAGGACTTTTTAAAAATCGTTTATTTAAACATCGTTTAACAATTATTACTCTCCACGTAAATTACCTAACATACAGATAATATACCTTAAAGTTAAACGTAATAGTCGAGTTGCTCACATTTTCTATATTTACGATTGCCGATTGAAATGGCTTTCTTTTGCGGTAATGTTATTTTGACAATGGCTCACACCGATTGAGGTAACTGGTAGTTTAATCAATTTCTAGTGTAAAATTGGGATAAACGTCAAAAAAAAATATTATTCCAAAAAAACCTGATGGTTGTAGATAAAATACTATACATAACTTGAGTGGTAAACGATTTTAGCGCACTTAAGTGAATGCAAAACTCCTTTGGCTCGTTTTGCAAACTTTAATTTGCGTGCGCTAAAAATGCTTACCACACTTGTTATGTAATATACTATTACATCAATTTGTTTTAACAAGAGAAACAGGTTAACAAACTTAAAGTAGTTGCAGAATCTCGTTTTTCTTATTTTTTTGTTTCAAATGTAAGAAATTAAAAAAAAATTATGAATTATGTAACTGGTTAGTAACTTTATAGGTAGCAAACTCATCATAAAGCAGAAAGTTGAGATTTGTAATTCGATAGATTTTTTTTAAGTGCCTTTCTTAATTGTTTAAAATTAATAAAGCTATCATGGCAACTTACCTTACTTTTTAATATTTTAATTTAATTTTTATAATTATTTTTTTAACCGGTGCCCATGAGCCAAATTTTTATATCGATTTTTAGGTTACTGGAAAAGCAGAGGCAATTGCCAAAAAAGGTTCTTATGGTTTTAAGAATAAGCATTTTTGTATATATTTGTATCTTAGCATAATTGCTATTTTTAAACAGAAAAGAAATGGCGAGGAATGTGCCAATATTATCAAGGTTTAAATGTAATTAAGGTGTAAGTTAATCGAATAAGGGGCTTGCCGAAAATGGAAATCAACCTGAATAACAGGTCTTTATTAGAGGAGTTGCCCTAACTGTCAAATTCCTTTGGGCAATTAAACGTATACCGAACAGGCTTAGTAAATGCCTTTAGAGATTTAATCAAGATTATTAGAGCTTAATTTAAAGGTACTTTTAAATGCGTATTACCTGATAATTCAAAGCCAGATTATAGCTTACATTTAAATTATTAATTTAAGTTTTTGTTATTGACTGGCAATGAAAAACTTAAAAGGCGTTAACTAACTGCATCTTACAAGTGTTTTTTACAACTGGTTATCCATTTAATTAAAAAAAAGCTTTAATAAGTGTTTATGTTTAAAACAAATGTTGCAAAAATATGGTTGTTATTATTTACTAACACAAAATGAAATACAACTTACGTGAAGTGAAAGTGTTGACCAAAAGACGTTAAAGGACACTCTTGCTCAATCCTGATTAGGCGCTAGGGCCAGCGCTGTTTACAAAAGTGTAGTAAGAGGCACCCATAAACAAAGACAAAAAAAGTACAAAATGCCGTTATATTTATTGGTACAGTGATTAAGTATTTTTTAACAATAAATTAAGCTCTAGCTCTGCCAGAGAAAACTTTGCGTTTTATTGTTTAAATTACCTTTCTTTACTTCTAAAGGTTGATGACATATGGAAATTTAAATAGCTTTATTTGAGTGTTTATGTTTTGGTTTTAAAATTAGCATGGTTGTGTTTATGCATCTGTAGGTTTTTGTGTCGAAAAGACAATGTAACCCAATCAAATTGTCATTCAAAATAGGGCCCATGAAATAGGCTATTTAGTTTTATTGTTTTATTTGGTCTATTAGGGTGCTAATAACAGTAATCTGTGGTTTCCCACCCAAATTTTTGATGGGAGAACTTTTGACAGCCCAAAAACCACGAATTTTTTGGACTTTTTTCAGTTTTTTTGATTTATCTCGGAAACTAATAGTACTATTGATTTTTTTTATGTTGTACTTTTTTAAAGAGCAATACATTTCCTACAGTTTTCATTAACTAAACTCATAAGTGAATAGTCGTCGTTTAAATCTATTGCAAATCTAAGACCGAATTTCTTTGCTGCTCGTTCCGCTGCCTTGAATAGAAACGCTTCAACATTAGTCATCTCGTGTGCTTTTACTATTGGCAACTTGACAAGCAAGACTCAAAACCAGCCGATCATACTTACACTCCCAGCTTAAAAGGCTACGACCTCCCTGGTGGCGTGGGAGATAAATACGGGATGTTGATGAGCGCGGATGAAGCTACGGTGTAACTAAATCATTTTTCGTGTGCTAATGTCCAGCTCGCGCAGTTCCTCTCGCGTCCACTAAACTACTCCAAAAGAGTAAAGCAATACAGGGACTGCTAGCATGTAAGTAGCAAGGACCTTATTTATTCCAGATAATTCGGCTTCCCAAATTTTCGTAAACGTTGCCTATAATTGCTTCTGAGCTCGATTTTCACATTTCTAACATCTTGAGTCCGGTTTTGGTCGATACAAGCTGGTCAGCTTTTAAATCGTTTCCGTACCGACTCTTTCTAGCTTAAGTTTTGCACATTTGCCAAGGCCGAACTCCATTCCAACATCTCTGGTATATTCGTGAACCACTTTAAAAGACTGTTATAGATCTCGCTCGCTAGTTGCGTACAGTTTTAGGCCATCCATATAAAATAAATGGATTACCTTATGCTCACGTTTTCTAGGTGATCCACAGCAATATCCACGTGTCTTCCGTAGAGACACGGGTGCGGAAAGCACCGATATACAGAGTAGCAAAGGACTGAGTGTGTCACCCTGAAATACGCCTCTTTTAAACGTAATGGGTTCGGTAACAATTTTTTGTACTCTAGATGTTATAGAGAACTTTGATTTCCAAAGTGACGTCAGTCGCTCAATGCATCAAATTAGGTTAAGAGGAACCTTTAAGCAGATGCAACAGTTATTAGTAAGATGTTACGACAAACGCTTTTTTGTAGTCCCTTCACGCCATATTAAAGTTGTGTGATGCGTCTGTCGATTAGGAGATTTTCTAGAATATAAGATTCTGGTGAAAGCCTTTTAGCAAGTATTGAGAAAAGTGATCGGTCCATAGTTTTTGGGTAGTTTCAGTGTAGGGATAATTGTTTGTCATTAAATATTAATAAATGTAAAGTAATGAGATTTTTTAGATGTAAAAGTTCTGTAGCGTTTAAATACAAAATTAACAATACTGCGTTAACAACAGTATCATATATTAACGATCTAAGGGTAATCTTTGATAAAGAGCTTAATTTTAATAAATACATTGATAGTATTATTTTAAAATCATATCGAATGTTGAAATTTGTTTGTAGAACATATAGAAATATTTACGACACTAGGGCAACTTCTTGTTTGTATAATAATTTAGTCAGATCGTTTTTGGAGTACAATAGTGTAATATGGTAACCTTCATTTGCAAATTATTAACAAAGGATTGAAAATGAACAAAATAAATTTGCAAAGTTTTTATTGTACAGGCATAAGTTTCCTTACAAGGACGTGCCTTATTCAAATAGAATCCAGCTGTTGGGGTTATTAAATATTTAAATCATTAAAAAACGCAGGCAGGATGCAATGGCGATATTCCTGTACAAATTGTTAAACAACATGATTAATTGTAATGATTTGGTTAAATCTATTAACTTTCGTATTCCGACCAGAGCTACTCGAGCTCGGTAACTTTTTTATAAAAATAGACACCGAACTAATACGGACTAAACAGTTTTGTTGATCGACTTTTAAAAAATTATAATGAAAATTATTGAGACTGAATTATTTTCTGTAAGTTTAGTTAGTTTTAAGAGAGCTATAGCTGGTTGTTTTTAATTTTAAATGGTATGTATATGTTCTTTTATTTTATTTTATTAAATGACGTCTAATATTTTGTAGTTTGTAAGTTTTGTTGTACCATTTGGAAATATTAATTTCTGTAGAGTACATGTAAATTAAAATAAATAAATTAAAATAAATCCCCCTTTTTTGGTATCAACATGGTTCGGCCTTCAACAAACCACACAGGAATTGAAGTGTTTTCGTTAAGCCATGAATCAAAGATTTCCACCAGTAGTTCTTAATACCATCCGAACCCGGTGCATAATAGCTTTTTACACCTTTTAGGGCACTTTTCACCTCCTCCGGCGTGATCTGCGCACTCTCATGCTGGTTAAGCTGCTTGTCTGCGCAATAGGCTCTAAAGTTAGTCAATGCTGGAGTGTCGTATTGTAATGGCTTTGAGACTTCGTAAACATCTGTCTTAATGTGCGTTTTCCGTTTGTGAGATATTTTGAGGCTTTATGTAAGACCTAACCCTTAACCGACGTCGTGGGTCCCTCGGACCGCTCGAGATTTTCGTCTTTATTTTCCCCCACTTAAAATTGCCGTTGGCGCTAGTCCGTGTTAGTACCTGCCTATTAGGACAAGAACAGTGTCTAACGAGTATAGACGCATTTATTAAAGTTTTAGTTTTCGCGTTATTACTAGCAAGCGGTCCGTGGGACCTCACAACACTTTTAGTGTAAAGTTTTTTAAAAATATTTAAGTTTTGTTTTAACGACAAAAATGGCCTCTAGTTCCCGTTTCCGAGTTCCCGACAAAGTAAACATAGCCGATCCAAATTTTGAGGAAAAAATTAATCTTATGATGGAATCTCTGGACTCAGATGTGGAAATTTTCGATCAAGATGAAGAAGATAACGTTATCGAAAGTGATCATAATTCCGACTCTGAAATAGACATTTTATCGGAAGAAGAAAATGATTTTCTTGATAATCAGTCAATTCAAATAAGTGATCAACAAACAGAGACAAGCGAGGACGAATTATCAGATGAGGAACATCAAAATTACTACTATGGTAAAAACCGTTTTAAATGGTTCTCTAAAGAACCAAATCGACATGTGAGAACCCCAGCACACAATATTATGAAACTTCCTGGGATTCGTGTTCCGCAAAATGAAAATGAAAAGTTTGATCCACTTTCTGCTTGGAACTACATATTTGATGAAAATGTATTAGAGTGTATTTTAACTTGGACAAATCAAAAACTTCTGCCAGTAAAATCGAATTATTCTGATCCTCATCGTACTAAGCTAAAAGACTTAACCATTTCTGAACTAAGATGTTTTTTGGGTCTCCTCTGCTACACTGCGGCTTTCAAATCAAACCATGAGGATATATCCGCACTTTTTGCTACAGATGGAACAGGTAGAGAAATTTTTAGATTGGCAATGTCTGAACGCCGCTTTGCAATATTATTAAATTGTTTGAGATTTGATAATAGTAAAGACCGAGATGAAACTATCCAAACCATCTAAATATGGTCTGAAAGTTCAGTGTTTAGCTGATGCACGTACATGTTATATTTACAATACGTATATATACTGCGGAAAAGGTAGTGATGGTATGTACTTATTGGAGGATGAAAAAAAATATAAAATTCCTACCCAAGCAGTTATTCGCCTGAGCAAACCCATATTCGGAAGTAACCGAAATATTACTACTGACAATTGGTATACCTCAATTGAGCTAGGTAATGTACTGAAAGCAAATAAACTTACCCTTGTTGGAACTTTAAAAAAAATATATTAAAGAAATTCCTATTTGGGTTTACGAAGGATTTTCCAATGGTATCTTATGTTCCAAAAAAATAAAAATAAAGCAGTCATTCTACTGTCCTCCATGCACCATACCAAAGACATTGATGAAACCACAAGAAATCCGGACATTATAATGTACTACAATAATACCAAAGGAGGTGTGGACTCAGTCGACCAAAAATGTAGTATATACTCCACTAGTCGCCGAACAAGACGCTGGCCTATGGTTATTTTTTACCGTTTGCTGGATGTGAGTTTCCTAAATGCCTATATAATTCACCAATCACATCGCAATATTGATTTTACCTTTACCAGATTGCAATTTTTAAAGGCTTTAGCCAAACAGTTGGTTCAACCATATATGAACGAACGCGTACAAAATGGAAAATTACCACGTGAGCTGCGATCATCCATTGCTCGTGCTTTGGGAAACCAAGATTTACAACCAGATGGTAATGATGACAAACTGGCAAAAAACGAACGGAAAACCTGCCACATTTGCCCTCCCAAAAGGAAAAGGAAAACAGTATATTTATGCTGTGATTGCAAAAAGCCCATTTGCCTTGAGTGTTCAAAGAAAATTTGCCGCAGATGTGCTGATAAAGACTAAGTGTGAGCAAAATAAGTTAAAAACTATTGCATAAATTTGTGTTGCACGTTTTTTTTTCTTTAGGCTTTGTGTCACATATTTTGTTTTTAAATATAACTTTAGGGTATACTAATAATAAATATGCAAAAATTAAACGATTGTTTCTGATTTTATTTATTTTAAATTACTTTTTTCCAAGGGCTGTAAAATAAATAGAAATATTACAGGATTACTTAACATAATAAGAATTATTATTAAATTTAGATTAAATATTATTATTTTTCTTAAAATATATAGAATAGCTAAGGTTCTTTAAGACCTGTCATTGAAAAAAATATTTAAAATTGTTTAATTAGAAATTAAGCTATTTTATATATGCGGTCCCAGGGACCCCACAACGTCGGTTGTGTACAAATTTGTCAGGACGTCAGTTAAAGGTTAATATTGATGTTTAAAACTATTTCTATTAATTTATTATTGGCGTTCCCGGAAGCAATCTCGTTGACCATATCCTTTGCAGGCTGGTCCTGTTCTGGATCCTGGATAGGTCCCAGGTCATGAGGTCTCTTCTGTAGTTTTGGAGTTCTGACATAACCAGAACGGTTAAGATAAGTTACATAGTCTCTCAAACGCTGTTCGAAGAGATGACTGAATTCAGGATATTTAGCACACCATTATTATTATTATTATTATTATAATATTATTATAATTTTTAATATTTAAATTATGAAAAATAATATAAATAATAATAATTTATTATTATGTCGTAAAAAATGTAATTTATTGTTACTTGAAAATTATTTTGGTATTTGTTTTGCAAAAAATATATTATACAATTTACACCCTTTATACACTTTAAACTAAAATCTCCCCACTAATACGTACCAGGGTAAAAAAAATACTTTTATTTTTTTTTAAATAAATTTTCTTTATATTAAATATACATTCAAATTTCTTTTTAAATGCAGACCTGCAGTGATTTCCAAGATTCTGATTTGAGCTTATAAAGGATTTTTCTTGCACTCTCTTATTCCTATTTTAATTCAAACATAACATTTAAAGTAGTATTTGAAGTTGTCTTAAGGTCATCTAAAAACACTTGTAATAGACAATTATCTAACAACAGAATTAAAAATTCCATATGTTAACTTGGCAAGTGTCTGCAAATTTTCGAAATTAATAGGAATTACGAGAAGTTTTCACATATACATTAGTAAAATTTAAAACTAAGTTTTTATTAAGATAATAGGATTCATTAAAACTTATAACTTCATTTAGTTTTATTTTACCAATGTCGACAATTGACAAACTTTACCGAGTCTGTTATCGTGATATTTAACTTTTAATTAAATTCGAATGTGAAATCAATATAAACGGCACCCTTTTAATTAGTGATTTAATTATAAAATAAGCTCGACAGGTGAAATTCCCAATTTACTATTGTTGACACTGCCATTCTTTTAATCAGCGCTTTTTTTAAAATGGATTTAAAAAAAATGATTTGTACTAAATTTATTAATACACTAACAAAACAAATATATATTTGGAATGAGTTACAAGATTTATATTTTAAAGTGCATTATGTTTTTAAATTCAAACTATAATTCTTTTTTCCCATGAATTTCTTGGCAAAACTGAAATAATTGTTTTGGACATATCTAGGATATTTGACCAGGTTTGATATTGTGCATTTTTTGGGAAACTTTATTGCTACGGTTTTAAATTATATGAAAAAATGTCTTTTCTTATAGTCCGTATATACCCTAAATCATATCCTACTTGACCTTGCCAAAAGCCCTAAAAGAGTCAGCAGCAATGATCTAATGTTGACCAGACACATACCAAAAACCTTCAGAGGAAAAACTGCGCAAATCGGCATGCATAGTCCAGTAAAACAACGGTGTTTACACACAGACACACACACCTACACTAGAAACCCCTAAGACCAGAATTGCGCAGTTTTTTCTTTGAGGATTTTCGGAATATTTGTGGCTGGTTTAATATTTGTCAACCAATTAAAATAATGTGTTCTACTTACGTAAAAAGAAAAAAGATGCCCATCTTTTGTGAGAAAAACGCTACTGTCTGTAGTAAAAGAGCTTTTGTTTTTCAAAATATTTTAGAGTTTGGTAATCAATAAATATTTTCAATGCCTTGCAAACAATGATCTTTAATTACGATTGTGGGCACGGTTAGTTACTGGATGGGTAGGCGACAGTGAACACTAGGGTGACCGCAAAAAATCGATGTCAGAATTTTGTTCGTCTGGACCCCACAAAACGATTCCCCTTCCAGATATTGAGAAATTTGAGCTCGATTAAACGACGTTAACCCGTGCCGCTCGTCGCTCAAAGTTTGAAAAAATCCCAATTTTTGGCCAAAAAGCTGACATAATAAACCATAACTCAAGAACGGTAACTAATAAAAACACGCTTAATATCTCAAAAGATAGCTAATATTGTTCTTTAAAATTTATATTCTATACATAATTGTTGATATTTTAAGTCAAACGGAGTTACAACAGCCTTTGACCCCAAAAACGTAACCAGGTACCAGTAGGAGCTCGTTTGGGAGTATTCTGAGAATTTTACGGGTTTTTACATTATGTGTCTCGGATTTAACATTTTCTTTGTTAAAAATTATTTTGGAACTGAATTTTCAAACATAAAGAACCTTTGTTCAAATTTAATCTTTTATTATAAGGGCATTACCTGACTAGTTTACCAAAGAAAGACCCGTTTGACAGGTAAAAAGGAGGGTAAATCTAATTTCTATTTTAGGGATGGTGATTTTACTTTAGCGTACAACCGACCTTTCATTTATTCAGTTTAGTTTCTAAAGTGCCTTTGAGCTGGTTAGATCGAACAATTATCTAGTGAAGATATTTTAACGTTTTTTTTGTTTTTTTAATTTTCCAAGTGTGTGTTATTGTTTTTATAACTATTATAGTATTATTTTAAAAGACATTTGAAAACATTTTATTGAAATTAAAGTTTTTAATATATTTTAACTGTTATTTACCTATTAAACCTGGAATGGCATCCACATCAGGTGTACAAAGCCGGGACCAAGGATAAAATATTTCTTGTGGGCTATCCCATTCACCAGATCACCGGTTGTAAACTACCCTCAAATCGTCAAGTTTTGTGTGCTTTATTTTATAATTTACGTACTGTGAAATTAACTGTAAGAGAATCAGCAAAACTTGCCATACGAGAAGTGTTCATTTTTTGGGAGAAAGCCGAATTCCGACTAAACATGAGCAAGATGCAATTACTAAGCTAGAAAAACTTCACCGAGTGGAGAATTTCTTCAAAAAGATCGGAAGAAAACATCGGAAGCGGTTAAGACCAAATTTAAACAGTTTGTTGAAAAGTTGGACGATCTCTTTGATATTGCTCAACAAGATGCCTTGGCTCTGATGAAATCGGAAGAAGATAAGGCGTTTCTCGTAAAACAGAGGCAGAAGGGCCGCCCAGGTTCCATGACTGGAGTGGATCTCAAGTTGTCTCGAGCTGAAGAAATCAAGGCGAAAAAAGGAACTTGCAAAAATGAACCGACAAATCCAAGAAAGAACTTTTGATATTGGTGAGTTTTTTATTAATAATATTCTAAAAATAGATAAATAATAGATTATAGATATTTTTTAAATAATACTTATTAATAATTAGAAGTAGGTAATTTAGTACCTATGTATTATTACTATTCTGCTAAAACGACAAGTTTTTATATTTTTTTCTCTTTCTTTTGTTGCTTCTTAGAGACGGATGATGAAGACGAGTTCGAAGAAGAAGAAGAAAAAGAAGACACTGAAGAGGACAGCATCCACCAGGAACTTGAGAGCTTGGAGGAAATGGACATCCCTAAAGAAGCTGTAGAAGATCCAGGACCATCTGAGAGCAAGAGGATGAAAGTTTCATTTGCAAGGGGCGTTAAAGAGATTTTAAACATAAAACTGTCGATTTTGTTAGATCGATGTAAAGTATCCGACAGAAATGCCACGAGAATTTTAATAGCTACTCTAGAAGCACTAAACCTTGACCCTCTTGAGTACAAAGTATCGAAAACTTTATTACATTATAGAAGGCAAATGTTCAGAGAACAATATACTAAAAAAAAATTTGATAAAGTGAACATACCTGAAAAAGAGCCCGTGGTTGTCCATTGGGACGGTAAACTTTACCCGTTATTTTAAAAAAAGAGCAATGTGAGCGAATAGCTATTGCTATTTCATATGGCGAAAAGGAACAGCTGCTGGGAGTTCCTGTAACAGCAAACAGCTCTGGAGAGGAGCAAGCCGTAGCCGTATATGAATGTCTACATGAATGGGGTCTTCCCAACACCGTCAAGGCGATGTGCTTCGACACGACAGCATCCAACACGGGAAGACTCAAAGGAGCATGCGTCATATTGGAGCAAATGTTAGGAAGAGAATTGTTATACCTAGCTTGCCGTCACCATATCTTGAAATTCTGTTAAGAGGGTATTCGACACAAAAATGGGATCAACCACTGGACCTCATCCAGACATTTTTAAGAGATTCCTTACTGCGTGGCCCAAGATGGACAAAGGAAAATACGACACAGGTATCAGTGACAATCTAATACAAAAGCAGCTAACTCCAGAAGTAATTGCAAATGTTACTGCTGAATTCAAGACCAAATTAACTGAGAGCCACCTCAGAGATGACTACAAGGAGCTATTGCAGTTGGTTCTCGTATTTGTTGGATCACTAGACGGCAATGTTGTGGGTTTTAGAACTCCAGGAGCCATTCATCACGCTAGGTGGATGGCAAAGGCTATTTACTGCTTAAAAATATTCATTTTTCATCGTCAATTTAAGATGTCTAAAGAAGAAGAAAGTTCTGTGCGTGCTATTTCTGTTTTCCTAGTTAAAATTTATTGTCAAGCTTGGTTTAGTGCTCCAAAAGCTTATCTTGCACCAAAGCAAGATTTAGGTATTTTGCATAGTCTGTTAGACTATAAAGAATGTGACAACGACATTGCAGAAATAGCTCTGACCAAAATTTTCGAATCATTTGTGATATTTGAATCAGGGGTTGGTGGGATTATCGTTTTTGATCCCACCTTACAGACGATGAAAATTTGTTAATGGCTAACAAATTGCTCAGTAGCACAGATGAACCATCAGAGCACGCTAGGGTTGTAAATCCAAGAGTTAGTAAAGAAAAATTTAAAAAGAGGTAGTTGATGGAGGATTGGTAAATTTACTTACCAAAGAAACGTTTACCTTCTTTGACCGATTTAATATAAAAACAGATTTCCTAAGACAACATCCAAACCCCGGCCTCAAAATTTGACTTCCAAGAAGGATTAAAAATTGTCAAAACATTAAAAGTAGTTAATGATATAGCTGAGCGTGGTGAAAAATTAATAACCGACTTTAACAACCTTCTTACAAAGATGAAGAACAAAAGCAATATGTCCTGCAAGTTGTAAGTAAATGCCGAGCATTATATCCTGACGTTTCAAACTACTTTAACAAAAGCTCTAGAATAGATTAGATAACTATGTAAAATTATCAACTCATGTAGGTACTACGTCTGTATCTTTTCTGTGTCTGTTTTGAATGTATTATATACCTGATTTTTATATTTTAAATAAAAAATGTCATTAGACTTATAAGTATTACTTTTTTTTTTATTATATATATACTTAAAACTCAAAAATATACCAAAAAAGCAAAATTTATCACTTAATAACAAAATATACGAAGTATGCTCCTAGTGGTACCAGGTCACGTTTTTGGGGCTAAAGGCTGTTGTAACTCGGTTTGACTTAAAATAACAACAATTATGTATAGAATATAAATTTTGAAGAAAAATTAAAGCTTTCTAAGATATTAAGCGTGTTTTTATTATTTACCATTCTGGAGTTATGGCTCCATATGTCAGCTCTTCGGCCAAAAATTTTAATTTTTTCAAACTTTGAGCGACGAGCGGCACGGGTTAACTTCGTTTAATCGAGCTCAAATTTCGGCTATCTCAATATCTGGAAAGAAGAATAGTTTTGTAAGGTCCAGACGAACAAAATTCCGACATTTTTTTTCCCCATATATGAGATCCGGTCACTCTAGTGAACACCGTGGGGTGTTGTTCGGAACCCATGTTTAACTGTAGAACCCGTCTAGATGACACTAACCAGATATTAATGCGGTAATTTAAAGCTAGTAGTTATTTGTATAAAGTCCTTAGTGGCACTATCGCGGTTTCTCAAAGGTACCGTGAAATGCAATAACTTCATGTTCCGGTACTTAGACAGCGTTGAGAAAACGAGGGGATTAAATGGGTTCAAGCATCTAAAGGCCCGACACCCACAGTACCTAGTTCTTAGGCTCTATTAAAACCTTCATAGGCTGCCAAAAAAAAAATTACTGAAAATACCACTGATAAAAAAAAAAAGGGAGGCGTTTTATGATGGGCGCAAGTTCTAAAGGATACTTTTTTCAGAATATTGTTGATTTGATATCCAGTACAAAGGTTTTCTTGGTATTAAACAAAAAAAAAAAAAATTTGGTCTTATTGACATTAAATATTAGTTTTTAGGTACTGTACAAAACTATCAACTTATCAACAGTACCTAAAGTACCTAGCCAAGGATTCCTTTGGACCCTGAAATGTTTTAATTAAAATTTTAAAAATTTTGGGCCACCCAATTAAAGGTTTAAAAAAAAGGGAATCGGAATGAAGCATTTTGGGCCTTGAGGAATTTTTTGGGGGTACTACAATGGATTTTTCTTTTTAAAAAATTTTCACCCAGGGAAAACGTAAAAAGGAAATTAGGGCCCAAGGAAAAAAACAAAGTTTATATTTTTTTAAAAGCCCGAGGTGGGGGCTTTTATCCTGATTGGGGTGGTTTCCACCATCTTGGGGTGAATTTTTTTTATTAAATTTTAACTACAGAAATCGGTAAAGAAAGTAATTCTAAGTAAAAAATATTTTATACATTTTTTTCGTAAAACTAATATTTTTCGAGTTATTCGCGATTGAAAGTAAAAGTTTTTCGGCAAAAAAATCGATGTTTTTAATGGGTTTTTCACGAATAACTCTAAAAATATGCAGTTTATCAAAAAAACTGTAAAAAGCAAATTTATAGCTTATAAAAAAACTAGATGAATATGTTTTTTATAATTTTTCTACAACCAATATAGACCGAGATACGGCTTGTTAATGGTTAGCTTTTGTTCGTCAAATGCTTAATTTAAAAGATTCAAAGTCAAATAGCTGGAAAAGTTTGCCTTTTTCAAGAAAAACATATAGGGTCTTTTTAAAGTCTATAATAAGACCTTTCTTTTAAAACCCAAAAAAAAAAGAGTTTTTATTTTAAAAATTTTGCGAGTTATGATAAAAATAAGGTCGGTCCCTACTTTTTTCTACGAAAAGATCATTAAAAACAACCCCCTAATTTCCCTCTTAATTAAAATGGTTCTGTACCCTTCTGCGATTCTTTTTATATATGTATTATTAATACATCTTAGAAGTTTAACCAAATTAAAATGCTTAATTTTAGAAAAATTGGAACTTAAAGTAAAAAACGATTTTCCACAATTTCGTAAAAATTGCCATTTCCTTCAAAATAACTCCAACAATACTGGAGATACGAAAAAAATGCTAAAGTACCAAATTATAGCTTTTTTAAAAACAAAGACTTTTCATTTTATAGATTTTTCTGTACAATAAATATTTGGCCAGCTATGGCCGTTTAAATCCTCTATTTACGAGCGAGCACCACCTTATTCTAGTCCTTTAAACTCATCCCAATTTAAAACTAAGGGATTAAAAAGGATTTAATTTACATAACCTTGTAGCTCTTTAAAAACCCTACAAAAATTATTTTTTAAAAAACTTTCTACCATTAAACCTAAGGGAGCTTTAAAACCAATCAACTTTTTTTTGAAAAATTCGAATAACCCACTTCGGAGCATAATATTCTATAAAACCGGTATACTTTATACTTTTACCGGTATAATTTTTGTATGCAATTCTATTTTCTTTTTCTATTTATATCTATTATATTGGGTTATAAGAATTGCAATGTTGTATGGGGTGGTTTTTGAGGATTGAAAATTTGCAAAAGAATAAAATTGGTAATATTTCAGGCAGTAATGTTTTTAATTATTAAATCTGTCAAGCTATTAATATTTTGGGGATAAATATTTTTTTAATTAAGCTGTAATAAGGGTTA
The DNA here is from genome assembly GCA_019359885.1 of Listronotus oregonensis. Classification (NCBI taxonomy): domain Eukaryota; kingdom Metazoa; phylum Arthropoda; class Insecta; order Coleoptera; family Curculionidae; genus Listronotus; species Listronotus oregonensis. Next base: position 14,846 of record JAHBCN010018652.1, read on the forward strand.
ATTTATTAGGGTCGAAAAATTACGAAATGAAATTAGTACATATTTTAAGCAACATCATTCTAAAAGTAAATGACTATAGTAAATTAATCATTTTTTTAGGGTAAATATTATTTTTTTATTTTTAGCTCTAACAAGTGTTGATTTTTAAGGGTTAAAATATTTCAAAATTGTATTCCAAAGCTTAAAACAATCATTAATCAACTAATCTAAACCACCTTTTACTCATCTTATGGTTTAAAATGTTATTCTATAAATTTTGACAATTGGGGCTAGTTTTCACCCTTAAAAAACAAACAGCACACATCACCATAAAATAGAATGTGAAGTAGAGGGTCAGAAACGCCTTATTCCAAATTTTTATGCAAATCGATGCAGGACAAAAACATTGCGAGGTTTTGCCATTTTTTAGCTTCATTTCCGGGACTATAATTATGTATCAAAAAAACTTCGTTTTAATTTGTCAAAAAAAAAAAAAAAAAAAAATTTTGTTAATCTCATAAGAGGTGGTTATTTAAAGTTTGAGTTATGGTGGTTAAATATTTATTATACCGTAAACTGTTTTTTTTTTCTAAAATAAAAGCATTATTAAATAATTTTAAAATGAAGAATTTTTTTTGTAATTTCGTTATTAAGGGTGATTTTTAACGGTTGAAACGTTACAAATTTAATCTTAAATATAACTCACAACATAAAAATAGATTTATTCTACATATTTAGCTATGATTTTAATTTACATAAGGTCTATTTCTATGATTTTTTAATTTTTTAGCATAAGGGGTGGTTTTTACCCCTTAAAAATAAAAAGCACACCCTAAGCATATATAAAATTTGATCCAGAGGGTGAAAGCAACTTAATTCCAAATTTTCATAAAAATTGAAACTGTACAAAAAAAATCGGAGGTCAAACACCTTTTTTCTCCCCATCCACTGTACTACAGTACTTATAAATTATGTCATTTTAAGCTTAAGGTTTTGTTTACTTTTTCCGTTTGCCAGCGATAATAAAAGCAGTATACATGCAGAGTTTCGAGGGCTTAAATTAGTTGTGTTTTAAAATGATCTTAATATTTCATCAAAGGTCAATTAAAAAGTATAATTAATTATACACCGTACATAATTTTTGCCAACAATTAATATTAACTTATAAAAAATGTATGATTTTAGAATTTGATTATATATAAGTAAGTTAAATAAATTATTCCTTTCTCTTTGCACTTTTGGAATTTAAATAATCGTAAAAATAAAGGCAAAGAAGCATTAAAATTTTAATTTTTTAAAAAGTTTTAAAGTTTTTTTAGGCATAAAAGATCTGAACTAAAAAAGGTGCTAGAAACATCTGTAAAAATGCTTTCCTAATTGCATTAAAAATATGACTTTCAAAGGCAATGGAAAAATCGGGTCTAGTCCAGATGGATTTTTTTTTATTCTTGTTTTCAAGGATTACCTTCATTAAGTGTAAAATTAAAAGGTCTGCCTTCTATTATAATTAACAAGCTTAACGCATACGAATAAACGATATTAAAATATTACCATCAATGTAAAAAGTACCAAAAATCAACTTTTTATTATACTATATATAGAGCCAATATTTCATTAAATACCGTCAACAGTAATAAGATCAATAATTAATTTGTTTACAGATCGCAGTATAACTATTTGACTAAGCGGTCACCAATATTTAGGTCCAAGAATTACGTTATTGGGCATCTCACAGGGCTCAGTTTCATCACCCGTAGTTTTTAACTCGTATACTACTGACTATTTGGGACAACAAAATAACATGCATCCAATACGCCGATGACCTGGGTCTATACAGCAAGAAAGCCAACAAAGAAAAAAGTTAAATGAGACTTAATCACATTATTCACTTTCTAAAAAGATACTGCCATAAAAACGGCTTTGATTTATCCATAAAAAAAACTATTGTTGTATTTTTAACTCCCAGATTCCTTATAAT
>JAHBCN010018653.1:0-16899 GCA_019359885.1 Listronotus oregonensis
TTTTAACCCGCTTAGAGCATTTTTAAAAAACCCCGGACTTTTTTTAAACCCTAACCCGAAAATCAATATTAAAATTATCTGGTGGAATATTTAACGGTCTTTCCAAAAGCTAATAAATTTCAAAAAATTTTCTTTTTTTTTTAAAAATTTTAAATTTGAAATATGAAAATTTATTTTAATTTACTTGGTTTATTAAAAAAATAAAATGTCTCTATTTCTTTAAAAAGTTAATTTTTTTAAAAAAAGTACTGTTATTACAACAAATTAAAAATGTTTTTTTAACATTGTTTTTTTAAAAATTTAAAAACCAAGGTTTTATAACAAAAAAAAAAGAAAACTGTCTAAAATATTTTTTTTAACCAATTATTAGCCAAAAACCTGGTTTTGTTTTTTGTTTAAAATTTTAAAAAAAGAACTCATTAATTAAAAATACTCATAACGTGTCTAAAAATAATAAATTTTTTTTTTGTCTTATATGGTTTTCCCTAATAATTTTTTTAATTGCCCCTAAAATTTTAAAACCTATTAAAACTAACATTTTATACACTTAAAAATTTTTACTCTTTGGGTTTATATAACATACGCCCCTCCCCAAACTTTTAAAAATTACGTTTTAAAGTAGGTGCTTAAAACCAAATCCCTTTTCAGGATTTAAAAAAAAAAATTTTTACACGATAAGGAAAACCTGATCTTTTTCCCTCTTCAGGATTCAAATTTTAAAGATTTGTTTTTTTCGGGGCGAGTTGAAAAAACCGTTTTTAAATAGCCCTACAAAAAAAAATCTTGAGTTAAGTCCGGGGAAAAAAAAAACCCCAAAAGTAAATAAGTCGCCATTAAACACTTCTCAAAACCCCTTTTGAGTTTTTTGGTTTTATTCCTTTCTTATTAAAAATTTTTCTCTTTAGTTTTCCCCCAAAAAAAACTGAAAATTTTAAAAAAATAAAATTAAATTTTTTTGTTTTAAAACCAATGATCCCTTTTTAAAGAAAAAAAACCCCTTTTAGAAAATCTTTTTTTGTTTTGTCTACTGATTAAAAATATGTTATTCAAATCCAAAAAATAAAAAAAATAATAAAAAAATTTTAAAAAAAAACTGCCCTCTCATATAAATTTTTTAAATAAAAATTATTTTAAATGGAACCCTGTATAATTATATATAATTTTTGAAAAAGAAAAAAAAACTATCTTTATTTTTCTAGTTGAATCAAACACTATAATATACTTTTGCATTTTTCCCTAACTTGGACCAATGCTTTTTTATCAATGCAAATGACATCTAATTTTTAAAATTGGCTTTTGTGATTTTGGAATTCCTTTTTGGGAAAAAATTTAATGATTTATAGTGCAATAAAATAAACCCTATTCTCTATTGGTTTTTGGGTTTAAGTTCTGCTTTCGGGTTTTTTAAAGCTACCCCTTTTTTAAATTTATTTAAAAAACCCGAACCACAAATGTAAAAAAAATTTTTGTTTTTTTTACATAATTTTATTATAAAATTTAAACCAAATTATTTCTTAAAAAAATATTTAGAGAAGGGCTGTACCTTGGAAATTAAAAAAAATCGAAATCGCATAATTTTTTTTTCCCCTTTTTTTTACTACAAATTTTTTAAAAAAAAAAATTTTTTTTAGGGGGAAAATTTGGGGGATTTTTAGATGTAAAAAAAAAAATTAAATTTTTAATTTTTCCAAAACTTTAAAATTTGGTAGATTATAAATTTTAAATAAACTTGGGCTAATTTTAAGAAAAATGTAAAAAAAACTATAATTGAATACAATTTTCTGGACCAGAATAATTTTTTATTAAAGGGAAAAACCACGAATTTTGTGGAAAAACTTAATTAAAATTAAAGTGTTTAAAAACAGTAAAGCTAAAAAAAAGGAGTTTGAGAATTTTTATTAATTTAAATAGGCCATTCCCTTAAAAATTTTACCGATCAGGTAAAATATTGTCTTGTTTGGGTGGCATATTTTTTATTTAAAACTAAAAAATTTATTAAAAGGGAGTTTTTTTTTATAAAAAATAAACGAAAAAAACTTCTTGTTAAGCCATTTAAAAAATTTTAGTAAACGTTTTTGGATATTCTAGATAAGGTTTTGGCTGTTTTATTTTAAATTTCAAGTCTATACAGTTTTTTTGTGTATTTTATATGGATTTTTTTTAAATTTTTTTTTACCCAAAAAATTTTTTGTTTTTTTAATTTATTTTTTTTTATTCGTATAATGTTTTATTTAATAAGTAAATGTTAAAAGTAATTGCTTTTTTTTTCTTAAAATAGTAATTAGGATGCACCTTGATCAGGTGTCAATCGATTTTGTAAATAAGCTATATTAAATTTCCTTTTTGTTTTAGAACTTAGTTCATAGAAAAAGTGTGTCTCTGTATGTGGTAAATTATTTTTTTTTGTAGTAAATGGGATCGCAAATTAAATATTTTTTGTCTATAATAATTAATATGCTACCAGTTTGTATAAGTTTAGGGAACTATATTTGGAATAAAATTAAAAAAAAAAACCTTTTCATAAAACATGACCTTAAATATATAAATATTTCTGGTACTCATGGGCTGATAATTAAATTGTCTTAAATGTACCTTCTGTGCTCTTTTACATTTTTAGTCGTTCTTTCCTTCATAATAGACAGAACAGAGTACGTCTACTCACCACGCGATGTTTTGTTTCTCTCGGGGTAAAGATCGTGTGCTTAAAAAGTTTCACTTAGAAATGTCCAAGAAAATCTTACTTGTATTTTATTATTTTCTTGGTATGTTTTTATATTTAGATACATATTTTGTTTCAGAAAAAAACATAAAGTTTGTGACCATTAAGCATTCAATTGGTGTGAAATTAATTTTACGAGTTTTTGGGTAAAATTTAAAAAACTAAACAAATATTTTTAAACCTGGCAAATTTATATATTTAAATATATTATATATCCTGAAAAGGGTTACCTACTTGTTACTGTAACGCCAAAAAGTTTTTATGATTAAAAAAAAATTAGAAGTTATTTTTGGCGATCTGCAAATTCGTAAATCTTAACTAATTTTGTGCAGTACCCAATTAGTGCACATATCTCTACCCTGGGACCTATTTGAGGCAGTCCCTTCTTGCATGTCTAAAAGTATTTCGAATAATATTTTGTTATAAAATTTATTTTGTTTGGGGTTGGGTTTTAAGGGAAACATTTTTGTTAAAAATGTCCCCTGTGCTAAATTATTTGTAGTTACACCAAGTTTTGTAGTAACAGTTTATACCCAACAAAAATACCATAATTACAAAAACAATTTATTTATCTCAGTTTAGTTTTTATTTAAGTCTCTTTTGCATCAAACCAAAAATCAAAATAAAATTGTTTAAAAATCTTTAAATAATGTAGGTTAAAAAATATTTTAAATGTTGCTTAATGTAAATCCGATAAAAACGAGCTTTAAATTATCTGACTAAAAAATTAGGTCGTTTGTTGGTCATTGTTCTGCGATCCGTGGCATTCTCTGATAGTGACGATATTTAAGTATTTTGTTCATTTTATCTTAAAGCTGGTATAACATTGTTTCTGTTTAGAAACAAAAATGTTAGTTAAAACCCCAATTTGTTATTCGTTCTTAAGCCTTATTAAAACTGATAGTTTTTTACGCTAATTGCTGAATTTGCATGAATAGTTGCAGGAACGGCTTCTGTGCAACATTATTTTTGTTTCTGGTATTTTGTAATTAAATTCTTTATAAAAGACATCAGATAAAACCCCTGCCCGATTAATAAAAATCTTTTAAAGATAATACTATTTTTGTTAAAAAAAGGAATTATCATGTTACAGATTTTTTTTTACGTTGAGAACCTTTTTTTACCTACATCTTGTATTTTATGTAAAAATGTGTAAATTAAATTGATTTTTAACAACCTATATAGCCTGAAAACATTCCTTTGGACATCCTGAAAAAAAAAATCTATAATAAAAATAAACGGTAAAAAGAAGGTACAAATCGATAATTTAACAGGACACTTATATTAGGTAACTTTTTTTAAAATTTTTATTTTACAACATACACAGCTAGACAAAGGCTTATCTCTAAAAGAAACGAGAGTTGTTGGATGTACGAGATAGCAGGCATGTTTTTGCTGGAAATTTTAAAGATGTATAAAACAGAAATCTAGATATGCTTCCTGCACAGAAATCCGAAACATGTGGATAAAGGGAAAAAATGTGAAAAAACGCAATTTTTTCTACTTTAATTCCTCATAACTTTGTAACTATTGATTGTAGAGGACACGTGTTAAAAAAAAAATGTAGAGGTGAAAAATAGAAAGAAATTGCATAAAAGTAAAAAACAAGATAATAGCAAAAAAATGTAGTTCTTTTTGCATTGATTTTTTGGACCCTAAAATTATCTGAGGCCTTCCATATTGGACCTATAAAAACTTTATGTCAGTTGAACAAATAAAATAATTCAAAATCAATTTTGTTTAAAAAATGGAAATTTTGCAAATGGGGTGGAGTCTTGATTACTAAACCTAGACATTTAAATTTAAAAAAATAGAGATCTAAGCTTTCTAAACGTTTAAAAAAATGATAATTTTTGTGTGCCTTCGGCAATGGTCAAATTTATAAACAATTGCCTAAGGCAATAATTGTATACAATTTTTGTTTAAACAAATGCAAAATTTATTATTGCAATTTATTATAAATTTGTTGTAAGCGCCTGTAAACTTTAACCGCTTGTATCTTAAACACGACTGACTTCAATATATCAAAAAAATGCGCTTTACGAGTACTTTTAAATCAGGTTTTAAGTTAATTTTTTATGAAAAATTTGCGGTGATACGCTATTTGTTTTTAAGCAAAAACTTCAAACAATTGCTCGGATCTATTAGATTTTTAATAAATATACATTTTGCGATGTGATGAAATATAATTGTTGAACCTTTTCCTGTTTGCATTTTTTCTCTACCATCAATACCCACATAGCTTTGAGCGATTATAGTAAAAAAACGCCTTTTTTTTCGAATTTTTGTTTTTAACAAATGTTCCGGACCTCCTTGTGAAGAACATCTCTTGGTCCTTATTATATACATTATTATAAAGGGTTTCTAGCAAAAACATGCCTGCCACCTCGTACATCCAATTAAAGACAAATAAGGCTCATTCTAAGCTACAAATTAAAAAATGCTAGTGGAAAAACAAAAAAAAACCGATTCAAATGAAATATGTTGATACGATGTAATGGTTAGCATCAGTTTTAGGTTAAAAATTGATAGTCTGACACAAAATGTATACAATTTATTTTTTACTAAAGCTTTTTCAACGATTCGTGGCTTTAATATGTTGAAAAAATATATTAAAAAAGCCACGATTTACAACAACAGAGACCAACCGAATGCACTTGTTATTGCGGAAGTTGGTTCTATTAATAAAATTTAAATTTTAATAACTGTAAGATATTTTTATGCAAATAATTTTATTTAATGGCAATACATATAAAATAAAATACGTATATATTGAATCTCTCGCTCACACTCAAAAAAGCAGTTATTTTTATTATCTAAAAGTTCATACTAAAACAATTTTATATTCTTTTATCATCTTTGGGTTAGAGTTTATGTTCACTAAAATACGTATGTTTATTACATTATTCTTTTACAAGGAATATTAACTTATTTTATTATGCACTAACAAACTTTCAAGATCTACTATAAAAACTGATAAATTATTGCTCAAAAATTGCTCCTGTCAGTCTTTTATGCTAAACTTTAAAACACTAACTCATTAAAATAGCAAGTTTGCAAGAAATAAAATAATACCTGTTACAAAAATTACGATTACAATTATTTTTAAAATTAGAATAAAAATAATCTGCAGTAAAAAAAAAATAAATAAAAAAAAATAATTTTTGGAATTTTGAAATATTTCAAACACATATGATAAAGGGCTATAATTATTTTGTGTAGGTAATGCTTTAATGTCTTAAGTTTTGGTAACATTTTTGAATTTTAAAACTTTTGTTACAATCGAATTTATTTTTAAATAAATGAGTATTGTAGCTTTTTTCTGCTGTCGTTTGATGTCAGTAATAAACTCTTAGCAGTCTCAAAATATTGCATACCTCTCCTCCTGATGTTAAGAAGTTTGTATGCATATACCGGTAGTAAAAGACTCATTAAGATAAAATCGTTTTTATTAGAGAGATTTTTTCAAACGTTTTAAGTCTGAAAATTTAAACGACGTTTAGATATCAGTTCAGATTTCCTGAAAAATAAACAAGATCCCAGAATTTAAAAAATATGTTTTATCCAGAAATAAAAAACAAAATGTGATTTGTTTACTTTTAACTGCAAAAATATTAATTTATTTTAACCATATTGAGTCCTTTTGTTTATGCAAATAGAGTTTGCATTGTGATTTTTAAACTATTAAAGTAAATGTTCTTTGCAAAGGTGGTTTAAGCCGTAAAATATACTTTTCCTTAACTCAGATTGTACTTTTTTCTAGGTTTTAAAATAGTTCCGTTTTTGTTGGGTTTACTCGTCAATTTTTTTTACTAAAAAACGTAAAATAAAGGGAAGTGCATATAAATTGGTAAATAGAGGTATATGTGTAGCATTAATATCTATTAATATAAATATAACATGGTTACCAATGCTGGATGCCAAAGTAATAGAAGGGAAACTTAGAATCAAATAACACACCACTTTTTTCTTATTTTTTGAAAAATCATAAATACACAAATAAAAATAAACTAATATGTTATTTATTAAAAAAAACGTCCTACATAATAACAAAAGTTTTTATAATCTCTCAAGGTTTATATCCAAACTTTTAGAAATTTTATTTTAGTTTCTATTTTATGTTTTATATTAAGTTAATCTTTACAACAGTCGCAGACTTGCCAGCAAAACGTAGATGAGTGTTTTTTTTTTGTTTTAGGCGATCTGCAAATTTATAGGAGTCACTAAGGCTGACCACACTCAGTTACTATATCTTGGAACTAGCGAAGCGGTCCCATTGTATAAAAACTTTATCAGCAAGTAAACCCAACAAAACCTAACGTAAACGTAATAAACACAAACATAAACATAAATCCGTCACAAAACTATAAAACATATCTACAATGTTCTTTTACCTTTTATATTGACTTCTTTTTTTTACCGTTTTGTTAGACTTAAATTTAATAATTGAACAATAAATACAGAATTTCCAATTTTTTAAAGATAATATTTACATTACTTAAATGGTCAAAAACATTCAGTTTAACTGTTTTTAAGCCAAGAAAATAAATGCAAATCCTATTTAAAAAATAAAGGCTAGTTAAATACGCCAACAAAAAAAATTAAAATATTATAAAGAAATATTTATAAGATTTTGTTAAATGGTGTGATGTAAGATAAGCAAAATGCGTAAGTTAAAGTGTTTTTGCTCGTGTACTTTTCTAAAAAGAAAAATAAAAGCAAAACCTGTTTTATTAAGAACAAAAACGAGTTTTTTTTGTAAATCTGTAGGTATATGATTCACGTCTTTTCTATATATTTTTGATATGCGAGATTTAACGTTATTTTTCTTCTCTTAGATAGAGGCGTTAAATTTTATTTTACGCTCGGACGTAAAAGAGAATTCGCCTAATAATTTATTATGTAGAATTTTTCGTCTTTAATATAAGTAACCATAAAATTTTTGATTACTTATTAGGCCGCATTTTTATTTTTCTTTATGTAAATCTAAGTTACGTAATGAAATTTTATTTTAAAACCTTTGACTATTTTAGTGTCTCGTTTGTTCCGGTTAACCTAAGAACGTTAATTTTTAATCCGATCAGGGTAGCCGACCATTAAATCCTACCTCATCCTGAAATTTCTTAGCCTAAGCTTTTAAATCAGTTACTTAAATTATAAGGCTAGACATTTTGATGTGCTAGTCTTAGCTCTAAAAGTAATGATAGGCTATAAATTATTTTACTAGAGCCATTTGGTTTAAACTACCTGACTTTGAAACAAAATTTATTAGACATAAATAAGTCTAAGTCTTAATGAGGAGCTTTTCTTGATGTATTTGGACAATTTCAAAGCGTTTCGCTATTTTGTTTTGTGTTGCACGAGAAAATTAGCACGGTGCATTAGGATAAACGCTGAGATACAATTTATGTAGATACTTTTAAGCATTTTTTTACCGGAAATAAAAGCATCTTTCTTTAAATTTAATTTATCTAATAAGTGCCATTTTTTGCATCGTAAAGTTTATAGAGATTTTCAAAAATAATAGATTTTCCAACATTTTAAGCTAATAAAAAAAATAGGTTAAATAAAAATACTGTTACTAAAACTTCATGTTTTTTTATAGCTGCTGCAAAAAGAAACTTAAAACTTATTTATATAAATGAGGCAATTTAAACTTTATTTGCATATGTCGATAATACATGATATTTCTACTTAAATAAATAAAAATAAGCAAAACAGCAACAAAAATACCAAATATATAACATAAATTAAAATAACAATATGGCGAAAAAAACTTATATGGGTATTTTAGTTATTAAATAAATTGATATATTTATTACAAGAAATTTTACATGTATACAACATTATTAAATATATTTTTTCGTATTTTGTACAGTAATACACTACATTACCGACCTCAAAATCATACGGTAATAGACCATTTTACAGCATAACAACCATAACAGCATAGCAACCTTTACTTCATAAAAACACAATTTAACAAGAAAGAAAAATGTTTATTTTAATTAGTGCGACTGTAAATATTAAAAGAAAAATTGTGTAAGTTAAAAAGGTTATAACATTGTTCCGGTATCTTCTATATCTTAAGTTGTTTTACCTCATAGTTCTGCACGCCGACATACACTATTCAGCCCAACAACTAATTCTACTTTCATTAACAGAAACGTGTTGTCTGGGGGGGGGGGGGGGGGGGGGGGGGCTTAAGTTGTTTTACCTCATAGTTCTGCACGACGACATACACTATTCAGCCCAACAACTAATTCTACTTTCATTAACAGAAACGTGTTGTCTGGAGCTTCATTCGGAAACATTGTGTTTAGGTTTATATTTATTATTTTGGCGTTTTAATTAAGCTATTTCTTTTTTATATTGTAAAATATCCGTATTTTTATTGATTTGTATCGTGCTTTTGACTACATACTCTATATGTAGCCCATAAACTAGAAGCTTTAAGGACTTTTGCCTAAAACAAATAACAAAATTATTACCTGTGTACAATACTTTAACCATATAAAATAGCCTCTTTATATTAAAATAGCAAATAAGTTTATCTCAATTCCAAAATTTATCACTCGCAAAACATGTTATATACTTTCTCAGATTTTAGTGGAAGTAAACTGAAACAAGTTTCCTGGGTTGCATTTAAGATATCTACCGAAAGGTTTTTATCAGCCATTTTGATAATTATTGTTAAAAAAGCTCTCTTTAAAAGGACGATGCGCGCTGTCAACTGTTGTTATTTACAAAAAAACAACATTCTGTTTGGGTTTAGATTGCCAAGTTACTGAGACGTCGGACTATTACGTTTTGGAATTTCTTAGTAACTATTATTATAAATTGATTTTATATGAAAGAAATAGCATTATTACAATTAAAAAAAGTTACCACCTCGTCAGAAAACGTACCATATTTGTTAGGTTAAACTTCACTTCTCTGTACCTGATACTTAATATACTATTTAAATAAATGTAAAAAAAAATATGCAAATCTTTGTTTAACCTGAACCATCATAAACCTTTGTAAATGCATGAAAACTTCATTTGGAATAAAATCTTTACATCTGCGACCGAAAAAGCAAACATAAAATATTCAGTATGTAGAATTTTTCACCATGGTAAGAGTAAAAATATTTTTCATCACAACTTTTGTGGTCACGATTCTCATTTCATTAAATTCTGCAAAAATTTAATTTCGGTTTACAGAACGTGATGTATACAAAGGGTCTGGAAAATGTGAAAAATCTCCCGGATATAAAAAAGACGAGAAGAGGATACTGTCAGTTTATATAAACTTATTTTCTATAGGCCTCCTCTTTAAAGATATTTGCTCCCAAAGAGCTCCAATTGAATCAAGTTTTTTAGACATAATTATTAAATCCACCAGGTTTGTTTCAATTTAATTTTAATAGAATGTAATAATATTAAGTAAGACTATATAAATTACTATCAAAGAAAGTGTTGTAAATTACTCACAGCTGCAGGTACGGACCAGCTGTAACACTCATGACCCCGTTTTATGTACAAAGTGGCGCGTTTATCTTGAGGCACTACCTTATCCTATAAACAAAAAATATACATGATACAGAAAGAAAAGTTCCATATAATTTTACTTTTTTATATACAGGGTACACCATTTTCCGTGGACACGCATTAACTTTCGTATTTTAAATGAGACACCCTATATATTATTGCATCTTTTGATTTTGCGTTAAATTCTAGACATTAAGTCTTACCGTTTTTGACATAAATTTTATATAAAAAACGACGTTTGCAGAAATCTAAAATATTCATTAATTTTTCGTATAAGAAAGCCGTTTTTATTTAATTTCAATAAGATTTCTTATTGAAAAAACCCACTTTAGGAGATTTTTATAATATTTTAATGATTGTTTATACAATCATTAAAATTTCCAAAAATATTTTTTTTTAATGAAAACCACCAACTTTTATACTTTTGTCCTATTGGGAATTAAAAATGAGGGTGTGTTGTTTATTCCAAAATGTTGTAGTTTTTAAAATATTGGTAATAAAATATTTTTTTCTTGCAAATATGCTATAGTCTGCTATATGGCTCTTAAGTTTTATTAATAATTGGCTATGACAGCGTTTAAAAAACAATTAAGTACTACAGAATGTGTGAAATATAAAAAAAAATGAAATGAAATAAATTAAAGACTGGACTTGGTCAATTAATTTTTGCATTTAATTTTTTCCTTTATCTTCTATATATTTTTTAGATAAAGTAGTGTCGCAAGATAAGCGGCCCATAGCTCAAACAAGCTAACATTCTGTAGTGCTTGAGTCTTTTTTAAACGCTGACATGGCCAACTATTAATAAAACTAAGGAGGCATATAGCCGACTATAGCATTTGTGCAATAGAAAAATATTATATTGCCAATATTTCGAAAACGACAAAATTTTAGAATAAGCAACTTTACACAAACTTACCCTTATTTTTAATTCTTATTAAGATAAAAGTATAACATTTAGGTGTCTCCATTTGAAAAATTTGATTTTTGGCAGTGTCCTCAATTTAATTTTTAATCTTATTTTTTGAATGCCCTGTATAAACAGTCATCAAAATATTATAAAAATCCCTTAAAGTGGATTCTTTTTAATTAAAAATCTTTTTAAAATTAAATAATAAAGGCTTTTTATACAAACGTCATTTTTTATATAAAATTTAAAATATGTTAAAAATAATAAGACTTAAGTATGGGACATTATATATAAAATGTGTCTAGAATTTTACGCAAAATCAAAATATGCAATAATTTATAGGGTGTTTCATTTAAAATACAAAAGTTGATACGTGTCCACGGAAATTAGAGTACCCTGTAAATATATATAAGTAAAATATTGCTGAAAAATAAATTAAACCAAGAAACTTTTATATGAACCTTTTTTCTGTAACTTGTTTATTTTATGAGATAAGGTAGTGTCTCAAGATAAACGGGCCACCCTGTACGTCCTGTATTGACAAGAACTTTGTACAAAGTTTTTTACAAACCCTAAGCTATTAGCTAAAAATAAAGCACTCTGCATTCATGTCGCTTATCCTAACCGTTTTCAAAAAACGTCAGTTTATTTACACTGTTAATCCCCTAAGTTCTGCCGGGTTTAATGTAAAAGAGAAAAATACGCAAAACATATGTCTTATGAAAAGTATACTCATTTTTTTGTGTGGCCGTGTTATTTCAAAAGAGTTTACGTTTTTATAATTATTATTTTTAATGGCAATTTATTTTTAAAGTTTTATTGTAATTTATTCAAGTTTGCAAGATTATACAAAATGACTTTTGTATTCCTGTCTTTATTTTAATTTATTGTCAAACATTTTTTTAATAAACAAACGATTTTTTATTATGTGTTTCATTAAACAAGTTTTGTGACCTGATATTTAAATGATAATTAATAAGAAAATTTAAAAAAAATACAAAACTTTAATAGATTTTTGTTAATAAACCTATTTTTTGTTATTACAGGTAAGAATCAAATTATCCATCCCCCTTTTGGTAAGTACCAAATAAGAAAATCCAAGATAAACTTACATTACATTTATCTTACTCTAAGCTTATGTGGATTTTTGCTTTCTTAATACGGAATGGAAAGCTTCTAAGTAGATAATATAAGTTTAAATAATACACAAAGATTTTGGGATATGTATTAAGAAAACTTTTTTCGTAATAAAAATATATAATCTTTTATAATAAGTTATGGAACACAATTTATATATTTTTTTTAATTTAAACAATTATTTTTAGAATATTGACCTGTAAATTGTTTTAAATCATAATAATTACCATTTTTTATTACATCGTGGGTTTATTCCTTAAGAACGCGGTTTTGTAAAATTAACTTTAGTACAGGGTCCCCATAATAGACTACCCATTTTAATTGCTCAGTAAAATTGTTAAAACTTAATAAAACTAACATTTTATTACACTTAATTACAATCTACTCTTTGGTATTAACCATAACATATGACTTATTCAAACTTTTAAAAATTACGTCTTTTTAGTAAGTGCCATTTACGTCAATGCATTCTTCAAGATTTGACAAGAAATGATTCATGACACGATAAAGAAAAAACCTAATCTATTTACCGGACCTCTTCAGGAATTCGGACTTTAAGATCTTGGATATCTTTTGGACAAGTTGCAAAAATCTTTGACTTTAAATAGTACCACAGAAAAAAGTCTGGTGCAGTTAAGTCCGGGGACCTTAAATCCCCAAATAGTAAAATGAGTCGGCCATTAAACACTTCTCGCAGAACTCATTTAGAGTTTTTAGCGGTATGTACTGCTTCATTTTCTTCTATTAAGTTACTCTTTATGTTTTCACCCAAAAAAACTCGTTGTTGAACTGAATAATCCATTAGAATTAAAACTAAACATTAAGTTATGTGTTCAAACCTAATGATGCTTTATTAGAAAAATGACCTTTTACAAAAAGCAATTTTGCCGAGTTTTGAGTCAAGTGCCTACTCGATTAAAAAAATGTTTATTAAAATTTCATAGGCAATAAAAGAAATTAATATAAAAAACGTACTGGCTTATTTCATATAAAATTCTTTTAAATATCAAAATAAGTAATCTAATATGGGGAACACTGTATGTATACTATGTATCCTATTCATATTGCAAAACCCTAAATATATTATAATAATGTTACTATTTTACATACTCTTTGTACTTGCCTATTTTAATTATTGGATTTTATAGGTATCCCAGATTTAGTCTCACAGAAAAGATTTATCCAACTTAATAAATTCGAAAATTAATTTCAATCTCATAGTTGTGGGACAAAAACACTGTAATATTTATTATCTTTAATTACGCTTCTTGGCAGCTGAAAAAAAATAGCTAAATGTTTTTACTTCTTCCAAATGAGACCTCGCGCCTATTATTTTTTGGTTTAGCTTTACGCGTCGTTAGTTTAATCATAACATTTTACTACGAGCGTTATAAGCCTTTTTTAAATTTTTTAACTTTCGCATTTCCAACAACCTGTATAGGTGTTTTTTAAACGGTTGTACCATAACAAAAATTTTGCCATTTTCACATTAAGAACGTTTAAAATGAAAAGCATTTCTTCCTCAGATTAATTTGAAGACAAGTTAATATTTGGCTAATGCATAATTAGGTATGGTTTTTACACTATCCATTACCTCTGCATATGGTGAAACAGTTAAAGCAAATCCATCATAGGGATTAAGTAAAAAGGCAAGAAAATGACAAAAGCGTATTAGCATGTTTAGATTGTATTATCATTTTGAGATTGCAAAAAATTTTAGTAATCAAATCTTTGGTACAACGAATCCTTTATAGTTACACAGTAGTTAGAGTTTTTAGCTATTATGCAGCTTATGCTTTAGGACGCCCCCTCACTTATTATTACAACTTTTGGAGCGGTGAATTCAGTTTCTACCATGACTATGTGATTACCAGAAATGACAAGCACTACTGGTTCGTGAAATACTCCTTAAGAATCGCCAAACGTGTTTGTTTTCGTGTGGTATCGATATTGGTGTTTCCTGTATTTTTTTAAAGCATTGTATAATTGAATCATATCTTTTTAAAGGCACTTGACCGGCAAACGATAATTATATTTTCTTTTAAAATGACTTAATTTGGTGAATTAAGTTAATATAAGACTTTACGTAAGGGGGCAGCAAGACAGTGCACTGTTATATAATGTAGAAACAGTTACCGTGCACTTAAACTGTCCATTAAGTAGCAAATGGCTACCCAACTAGGCTCCCGTCTAGCTTACTGGCCACCTCGGTCTTCAGATATAAGTCTCTTTGATTTTTTCTGTGAGATTACTTAAAATAGACCACTCATGCCACTTGCCACATATTCTTCTTATTCCTATAATTAATTTAAATCGTGTATATTTTGCATTTGCTTTAGGTCACCAAAATATTTTGTCTTGTATTATTATTTTTATTATAATTGGATTTAAGAAAATATATTTTTTTAAATCTGACATCGACAATGGCATTATTTTTCTACTAATGGTTAAAAAATACCTATACGAGGGCTACTATTTATATTTCGGTAATAGCAAATAATCACAAACATTTTTAAATGAAAATGGCTTTATTGTTTTTCGAAATATTCCCCTTGATGATCAATACACTTCTGCATTCGTTCATACTATTTGTCATAGCAGTTTTTCCATTCCTCTTGAGACACCTCCAAAACATGGGTTTTGAACGCTCCGACTGCTTCTTCGGCGCTCGTAAATCGTTGGCCAAGCAATTTACCTTTGATATTCGGGAACAAGAAGAATTCATTGGGTACCAAGTCAAGACTGTATGGAGGATGAGTCATCAATTCGAGGTTTTTGACTGCTCACACAAGAATGATTTGTCTTTGGGGGTTAGTTTTACGAATTTCTCCGAAAGACTTTCGGTAAACAAATGGTTGTGTACTACTCAGAATTGACAGTTCTACGATGCTCAAGCGGAACAGTGGTCACATGACCCATTCGGCCGAAGAAACAGGCGACCATTTGCTTCGCTGTGCTTCTTCCACGAACAACTTTTGGTGGATTTAGGTCGTCTTGAAATACCCACACGGTCGATTGCTGTTTTGTTTCCAGCTCATAAGCATATTCATGATTCGTCACCTGTCACGATTTTATACACGTCTTTCGAAGCACCACGAATAAACTTTTTAATCGTTTCCTTACACCACTTGCCACCTTTTTAACCATTATAAATTATGGAACCAAAGAAAATTTTTTAAAAGGGGTTCAGCAAATAAATTACTAAGGAACTTAAAGGACCTCTATTTCCTAACCGAATTTATTTTAGTTACAAAAACATTTTTGTGGAAACCAATTTGGAACCTTTAGGAATTACAAGGAACTGAAAATTAAATTTCGTTTTACTTGGGTTTTTTTTGGTTATTTATTTATGAAATAAGACTTTTTACGAAAAAAATATTATTTTTTAATATTTTAAATTTCTATAAATACCTTTTTTTTTTTAAATTTTTTAAAAGTATATAAAATTTTAAAATTTAAAAATTTTTTAAACTCAAAAAATTCGTTTTTTATTATTTTAAATCAATTTTTAATTTTATTTTTTAAACAATTTATAAAAAAATTAAAATTTTTTTTAATTTAAAAAAAAAAAAATAAAATTTTTTTAAAATTTAATATAATGAAGGTGCCACAGTTATAAAAGGGGATCTCGAAACTTAAAGCATGGTCGGTTAAATTAGGTTGTATTTGGGTAATTTAAACCCTTCCACTTTAAAAGTTAAAATTTATTCCAAAGAAACCATTTGGCCATTTCGTTTTTTTTTTTAAAAGTTATTTAAGAAAAATAAAAAAAACCCTTTTTCAAGATTTTTAATTAAAAACCTTGAGATTTTTAGGTTTTTTGTTAACAAAATTTTTATTTTAAAAAACACTTTTTATTTAATTTTTAAACCCTTTATCCCAATCAAAAATGTTTTCAATATTTATTTTACAATAGGAACCTTTAAGAATTTTTTTAACCTTTTTTATAAATATGTTCATTAAAAAAAATTAATTAATTTTGAATATTATTAATAAAAAAAATTATAAATTGAACCGATTAAAAATATTGATGTTGGTTTACAAAAAAGCAAAACAATCTTGTTTAAAAAGGTCAATAAATTTTTCAATTCCTATTCTTTAAATATTGAAAAAAATTTATATTTCGGTTTTTGATTCTCCGGAAAGATCGGAATAATAAAACTTTTTTCTTTAAAAAATACTAATTAAAAAAACACTTTTTAAATCCCAAAATGTTAACCAACTCTCCAAAATTTTTGAAATATTTTAATTAAATTTAAAATAGGATTTAAAAATTTTTAATTTTTTAAAAAATTGAAATTTTAAATTTTAAATTTTTAAAATTTTAAAACATTTAATCATTCAACTTCACATATTTAATTTTAAATAAAAAAATTTAAATTTTTAAATTATTAAAAATCATTAATAAACCAAATTGTTTTTTTAAAATGATAAAAGAATTAATTTTTTTTAAAATAATTTTTTACCCTTTTTAAAAATTTTGACCAAAATTTTAAAATTAAAATAAATAAAAATAAAATTAGTTCTTTATTATAGAATATAGGGAAAAGATTATAACATTATTTTTAAAACTAAAGGGTTTTTTGAAAAAAAAGGGAAAA
>JAHBCN010018654.1:0-16798 GCA_019359885.1 Listronotus oregonensis
ACTTTTTTTAAATTTTTTTTTTTGTTGCGTTATGTACCCATCAAGAAACCGCTTTAAACAATATTCAAATTAAAGTCTAAATATTTCTTATTAAAAAATACATTAGTCCCACTTTTATTCTAGTGACAAATGCACACGATACTTTATATTTCTTCAAGTCCCATGCTATTACTTATACAACCTATTATAGAAACATTTGAATAAATGAATAAACATCTGATGAACAATTATAGTAATTTTTAATTATTTTTTTATTTAACAGTATTTTATAAAGTAAAAAAGGGTAATGAATTTTTTTCTATATTCAACTATAAAATTAATAAAAAATTTAAAATACTAAAAATATACTTTTGAAAATAATATGGAATTATCATTAAATATCATCATGATCATCATCATCATTTATCTTATGATCATCGTCACTACTGTCATGATCATCGTCACTTTTGTCATGATTATCATCATGGTCGCCTTTATTTTCATAATTATTATCTTTGTCATTATGGCCCGGGATCACTATCATTTTTTTTGTTGTGATCATCATTTCATAATAATAAATCGTCACAATTATCAATTTCATCCAAGCTCCACTTTATCAAGTTCTACCATAACAATGTTTTAACTAAAGAAGTGTTGGATACCTTCGAACCAAAGCGGTTCAATTTTTTTTGTCATTAACTGTCCATCCATTGTTCTGGTAAAAATTATCAGTTGCTTCTTAGCATTTTGCCTAAAATTACTAAAGGTTCGTAAATTTTTTTTTTTTAGTGACTTTCAAATGGTGGAATTTGAGTTGAATCAAATCTTTTTACATTTTTATAAAAAATTTGCTACAGACGTTGACGTAAATTGATTTTAAAACATTAATTTCTCATTATTTACATTGTTCAAATTCCCTAAAGTTTACAAGTATATTCTTGCAATATTTCCATACTTCTTAAATTATCAATTTCGTCAATATTATTTAAACTAGCGAATACTTGTTGAACATGCGAATTTCTTAATTATTTTTTAAAAGGTTTAACTTTACCTTTTCTGGAAACCGGGCAAAGAACGACACACAAGATCACCGAGTTTTTTAGCTAGTTTAGTGCAATTGATGAAATTTATTACATAGATTTTGATCTTATTGTACTTAAATATATTTCTAACAACGCTAATTTATGAATATTTCCAAGTATTATTACAAGAATGTCCGTGTCAAATGCTTTGACCATTACTTTACTGTCATTCTCAATTTACTCAAATGATATATGATACGAGTATCGGCCTCTTCATGATTACATGCAAAATCTTGTTCAATATTTCTTACAAAAGTGTTATTCATAAATTGATAGGAAAAACATTGATTTTCGTTTGTTATATAAACGCGCAAAAATGATGCCACACAATTGTTGGACCAATATTCAGTAATAAAATCAATTAAGGCTTCTTTAAATTTAATATTTTTTAAAGCTTTATGGATATCGTTAGGCCTTTTCTGTGCAGGTCCTGATATTGAATAAGATGTATCATGCTTACAAAACACGTGCATACGTTTAGCTTTTTCAAAATGAGCTTCATCGAAGTCTTTTAAATTGTTAGCACGACCACACAAAATAAACACCTTCATTGTTATCGTTTCGAAGCACTTTTTGCACTTTTTGAACAACAATTAATAAATATACTCCAAAAAATTTTGAAATGATTTAACAGAACACGTGCGCACTGCACCAGAACTAGTTCAATAACTGAGACGCCCAATGTTCGCATCAAGTTTGGACAGCGTCTCCATGCATCTTTTTCTAATGTTAAATCTCTCCCTCAGTAGCATGGGGCTTGAAGAAATATAAATAATTGTGCCAGGCATTTGTCACTAGAATAGAAGTGGCACTAATGTATTTTTTTAAGAAATATTTAAACTTTAATTTGATTATAGTTTAAAGCGGTTACTCGATGGGTACAGTAACGCAACAAAAAAAAATTAAAAAAAGTGTCGTGCCATGGGGTTAGTTAGCACCAGATTTAACGGGACACTTGTTTATAATTATTTTTTATTCACTTAAAACTAAATTTTAAAATTAGTTTAAGCTTACCCGATTAATAATTTTAAAAAATGTATTAAAAAAATACAATTTTATGCCCATTTTGCCCTGGCACTAAATATTTTTTTAAAGTGTGCCCCTAATTTTTTTTTTTGAAACTGTGATAGATATTTGAATGACACCAAAGCGACATGAAAGCTATTATTTAGTATTTCATTTCATGTTTTATTATAATTTTTTAACCAATCATAAGCCAGGAAACCAAAATATAAAAAATTAAAGGTGATTTTTTTAGGCATTTCTTTAAAGCAGTATTGTTTAAAAATAATAGGTCGCTTGTTCACCTTAAGTCTTATAAGTACAACATATAAAAATATACAGACTAACAAACGGAACGTAAAACAGACGGAATGGTAAAACCATGTTTTTTGTAATTTAAGGATCCTTAAACGTAAAGATGTGTGAAAATTTTAAGGTATATTTATTTTGCGATTAAATTTATTTTGTGTTGCAGAAGAGGTAAAATTCTAATTAATTCTAAAAAAAAATTATGTGTAAGAAAAAAAATAAATACCTTCGGCCCTGGAGGGGAAAAAAGGGTTTCGGCCGGGGTTGCCAAAATGTGCAATGTGAAATGCAATTTCTGCATGTATGGGTACTTGCACATTGTTGACAGTTAGGATTAAAAAAAAATGTGGGGTTTCCAACAGTAAAAAAATCTATGACCGTAACGGAACTAGTTTAAATTTTAATAAAATCTAAAACTCCATGTTAGCAATTTTACGACGGAAAGTACTTAAAGAGCTTTCGGCGACGCTAAGCAATGCAGAAAGTTTGATTTGATTACATTTCAAGAATGTAAATGTAAGGAAAGGCCTGCAGTTGTTGAAATATTTGGTTTTTATTTTAGCTGTATAGCAAACATTAAAGTCTGCAAGATTTATAATAAATTTAGACTTTAGAAAAAAACACCGCTTGCGAGAAACTTGAATTTTTGAAAATTCTTGACTTGTGTAACGTTAAATATTTTGTATATTAGGATTTTTAAATTTTTACCTAGATAAATTTAATTGTTGAGTTCATTTCAAAAGTTTCTTTTTAATTTCTAATTACATAAAATTTCTTTAATTCACATTCCTGACTTAGGAAAGTCAAAAAAGTTTAAACATATTTTGATTTTTTTTAGGCTAAAAATTATTTATTATAGCGCTTTCGAACCACCAACTTTTAAAATTAAATTAGTTTTTTAAAATTTTTTTTACAATTTTTGATAATTTAAGTGTTTTTTTATAATATTTTCTGCGTTGACCAGTAAAAAATTATGTTATTGTACTGCCATGACATAAGTTCTTAGGATGAGATCTTGTTTCAACAAATTTTAGTAACTTTGGGTAAATCTTCGTTAGTCAGTCAACAAATGGTGAGAAGTCCAATACTTTAATATAAAAAAAAATCTTTTCATGCGTAAGCAACATACATATTCAGAGAACTAGGTACACAGTTTTCAATATAATTTGGTAGACTTTTCAAGGTGTTATTTCAAGGAATACAAAAAAGTTGTTTTTACAAAAATTTTTGGGATTTTTTATAAATATTTTAGATATGATATTTAGAAAAACAACTGACGATCAAAAAATGGAATAATCGGGAATAATCTATATATATATATATATATATATATATATATATATATATATATATATATATATATATATATATATATATATATATATATATATATATATATATATATATATATATATATATATATATATATATATTTATATATATATATATATATATATATATATATATATATATATATATATATATATATATATATATATATATATATATATATATATATATATATATATATTGTAACAGTGCAAGTAGCATTTAGGCTTAAACAGTTGTTTTTTTGGGGATATATCTCAATTACTAAAGCGAATATTAATTTCTAGCGCATTCGCCACATTTTGTTAATTTACCCGTGCGCGCCGTCTCGTGAATTAAACGCTGAAACTTAAGTTTGAACAGGTCGCGGCAGCCTGAAAAGCATTTATGGGAAATTCTTCGAGTATACAATACCTAGAGGCTCTTGTGCCATTGTTTGTTAGTGTAAATCTTTATGGTTGTTATTTCTTTTATTGGTGTAATTTCCTGGTATGCAAATCTATTCGTGCCATTACAAGGTATTGATGAAAGCAGTGGTATTTCACGTAACTTTTAAATCCTTGGTTTGTAAGCGGTCCGATTTCTGGAAGACTGCAGATCGACATTGTAAAACCCTCTGTAGTAGACAAATGTCCTTTTCGTTTGACATCGAAAGTTGACCTTTTCAAAATCACTTCTGTCTAACCGGCCCAGCTGTCGAAAGGCAATTTTTTGGTTTTGGGAAAAACTCCTTAGATATCTTTGTGAAAACCATTAATTTTCTTCCATCTTGAGCCTATAAAGGTATGTTTTCCTCCATATTTAAGCTTTTCATTAATATTTTGCATAAATTCGTTATTTTCCTAAAGTGTCAAAAACCTAACCTGAAAAGACACGTTTTGTTTTCCACTGTTTAGTAATTTAATATTTGTTTCAGATAGAATGGTTTCATTTTCATTTTTCCTTGACGTATCCCGGTTCATTTCGCTTTACGTTCTTTCTTTCTTTACCCAGTTTGGAGGAAAGATTTCCTTGAGAAGCTCCCGTGACGAACACGTGAGCCTTTCAACCTGTTGCAAGACAACCAGAGTACTCCTTGATTGAGTCGGAGTTTGAAAGCTCTTTGGCTGCTAACGACCAGTCCGTAGCTGCACAAAAGTCTAACATCAGACTGTGTTTAGAAGTTAATATTTGAGACCTGACTCCGTCCACGTAGAGGAGCACGCAGATAAGTTGCACGCATGTTTTTTAAAAGCGTTTTTATTAAGCAGTACCCTTTTTTAAAAATCTAGGATTAAGTAACATATAATTTTAAATTTCTTGTAACTATTTCCACCTAAGCTCAATTACCTTTTTGTTTTAATATTTTAACCCTTAATTATATAGCTTGATTGTAAGTAGCGGTTGTAAAGGTTTGCAAACTTGCGCTTAAGATCTTTGACAACTTTTTGTAGAGTAGGCCTTATTAACTTTCATTTTAAGCTATTTTTTTTTATATTAAAGAATACCGTAGATTTTTAAATAGTGTGTTTTTATTTTATGTTGGGCACGGGTTTTTTATTTCGGCCTGTCTATAGGGGTCACCTTCCGGTAATTTGTCATTACTGTTTTTTATAACTGTAGATGGCACTTAAATTTCAATTTCTTAATTTGTGACAAATTACCACAGAAGGGATTTTCAAATTAACAACTTAGTATTTGTTCTGGCACTGATACGGGAGTAGTAGAATATTTAATAACAAACCCACGACCTGTGCCACGACTAACAGAGAGCTAGACCGTAAAGGCATTTTGTCCCAAATCATGTGGCTAGTATAACATCATTTAAATTTGGACAATCTCATTATAACTATTAGCCAAAGGTAGGTTATAATATATATATATATATATATATATATATATATATATATATATATATATATATATATATATATATATATATATATATAGGGTAAGTCTATGCAGTGGGACCCCCGTTTATTGCTTTAAATATTGAAATTGGAAAAATATTTTGTACAGAAAAATATTTTGGTTTTTGCTGCTCTATATTTTGCAAACAACGTTATGTATACAGGGTGTATCAAAAAGTCCGTACAAGAACAAAGTTCATTTTTTAAATGACACCCCATATTTTGTTACATTTTTTGTTTTCTGCATAAAATTATAGATATTTTTATTCAGCATATTATATCCGTATGTTCAACTGTTTACGAGATATTCGCATTTATATACAAATTTAGAAAGGGAAAAATCCGCTCATTTTTTAATGTTGTTTAACGTTTCTATGGTTTCAGCGGTTTTTTTGAGGTTGCATAATGTATCCTTATATGCTATGAGATTAATAAAAATGTCATATTGACAGTTTTATTAATCTGAAAAAAAAAATGTTTTTAATCGTTTTTTCTTGTTTAAGGTTTACCTACTTCTACTCATCATGTGATATCTAATTACCTATTAATTATTACTATGGGTGTTTTGTCACTCTACTAAAACCATGAAACGTAAAACAACATTGAGAGATGAGCAGATTTTTCATTCTAAATTCGTATTTAAATGAGAATAACTCGTAAACAATTGAATATGAGGATATGATATGTTAGATAAAAAATATCTAGAATTTATGTAGATATCGAAAATGTAACAAAAAATATAGAGAGTCATTTAAAAAAATTAACTTTTGTCCTTGTACGGTCTTTATGATACACCCTGTATACATAACGTTGCTCGCAAAATATAGAGCAGCAAAAACCATATAATTTTTTATTAAACATTTTCCGAAATTTGAATATTTAAAGCGTAAATGGGGGTCCCACTTCACAACTTACCCTATATATATATATATATATATATATATATATATATATATATATATATATATATATATATATATATATATATATATATATATATATATATATATATATATATATATATATATATATAATTTGCTAATGTGGATATATTTATATGTAGGTAGGTATATATTTATTTGCCTGTCCGTGATTCTGAAGTTACGGCTTGAGCTAAAATCATGAAATTTAGCACAGTGGTAAGTCTTTAGCAGTGGCTAAGAACCTAACAGCCCGTTTTTGAATTTCGCCCCGGGATAAAAATAGGAGCAAAAAGTGTTTTTTACCGTTAGCCGTACGGAAGGCATCTTACGAAGACAGAGGCTACTTAATATTGTCTCTTGCCTGGCGGAAACAGGCTTTTCATCTAGTTTTAAATAAAACACCTTAAAATTATAAAATGCGTTGTTCCCTTTTCAAAAATATATAATATGTCAATGTTTGAAAAGTAGTTTTGTAACAATTCGACTTTGGAGTACAGCATCCACTCATGGGTTTAGTAAGCCGTGAACATATTTTTTGTTTACTTTTATGTGTAAAATATGCCCCAAAAATATTATTTGCTATTTCGAGACAGTGTTGATTTTTTGACCTAAGCCTGAGTATGTTGTTTCAAATTTTTGACAGATTTTTCTTAAGATTAGATCATGCAAAATCGATAACAAAATATCTAAAAAAACTGTTTTTATTTTATTTATAATACTAAGTGCGTTTTCTTCTGGCTAAGGTATTATCAGGTAAATTTTACATTATTGAACAAGATAAAAACCAAAATAAAGTTTTTTAAAAATATTTTTTAAGCTTCCAGCTAACAAATATTTTCGGTCTTTTAGAACAGCGAGTTTACAATTTAAAAGTGTTTCCAACATGCAGGAATAGCCACTGTGAGGATTAATAATCAGGTTTTTTCATTATTTCACCCTATTTTTATTCTTGAAAATTATCGCTTTCCATTTATGTGGACTTGATCTGCTTAAGTATGTTAATTGATGTTAAAAAAGTCAAAAGTCTAATATATTTTTAATAAAAAAAAAGAAATAAATTCGTAACTTTGATTAAAAGTTTGCTATTTTATATATTTATTGGGGTATACACCGTGTTCAAAATTAAGTCGGCACTATTGCTAACTTTTTTATTATACGAGATAGAAGTTAGGTTAAATTAGCAAAGTTGTGTACATTTTTACGCTGATTACAATGACGATAATAGAAAAACAAACATCAGATTTACGAGTCATTCACAAAAATATACTTTTTTTAAATGCAACACCCTGTATTTATTGCGTTAATTCGATAGAGAATGTAATTTTCTATACAATTAGTTATTAACATTTTTTTTCTAAGATGATAAATAGCAGAGTTATTTCAATTTAAATACATTTTCCGTAACTGGACGCAGGCAGCCATGGAATTCTTAAAATCTCATTTTTTTGTGTAAATTATATCGTAGTACGCCATGTTAGAAATCAAATTTAAATAAAGTCCGCCATAAAGGATATAATTTGTCAAACCTTTTAATTACTTGGGTAAATAATAAACATCGTAGTTTCAGTTTTTTTTTTAATAATAAGGCATAACTAGGTAACATTAATAAAATACATTATGCTAATAATGGCTATATTGGCATCATCCAAAAAATCCTTCAACACATTTCTTGGTAAATTCAGATATTGATTGCCTGTTAAAGATTCTTAATAAAACACAGGTCCAACAATTTTTGATCCAATGAGGCAGCACCATACGTTTAAGCAAAAACATCTTTGTGGATTGAAAGGATGATGGCTCAGGAGATTACAATGCTGCAATAATGTTGGTTTTTTCGGTTAAACATGCCTCTATTACTAAAGTTAGTATCATTGCTTCAAAGAATTAATCGTAAAAAGTTTGGATTTTCTATAGCAGCATTTACTAACCATTGGCAAAAGTTTTTACGCCTTTTGTAATCACCTGGCAACAAAGTTTGTGTGGGTCTGTATTTGTGGGGTACATAATAATGTTTTTTTTTTTAATTTTATTAATGGTTCCTTAGCATAGATCAAGATCTGACCTACAGTCTCTTGTGGAGTTTTTAACGATAAACTTCTTTCTGTTTGACATATTTCTTTTTGAAATAGTTTCAAAATTCTCTAAAGCCTGATGCCATTTTTTTTTTTGGCAAATTATGTGGCATTCTATCATATCAAACTTCTCCAAATGACAGCATTTTAAACAACAGTAGCATAAATGAACTGTTGCCTTATGATTTACTAGTTGTCACTAAAACATCATGGCGGATACACATGTTATCTTTTTTTTTTTTTTGTCATAGCATACTACGATAATTTGTACAAAAAATGCGATTATAGGAATTCCATGGCTGCCTGCGTCCAGTTATGGAAAAATACATTTAACTTGAAATAACTCCGCTATTTTTCATTTTAGGAAAAAAATATTAATAACTGATTATATAGAAAATTAGATTCTTTTTCGAATTAACGTAACAAATACAGGCTGTTGCATTTAAAAAAAGTATATTTTTGTGAATAACTCGTACATCTGATGTTCATTTGTTGTTTTATTATCGTTTTTGTAATCAGCGTAAAAATGTACACAACTTTGCTAATTCAACCTAACTTGTATCTCTTATAATAAAAAAGTTAGCAATAGTGCCGACTTAATTTTGAACACGTGTATATGATTAAACTGAAATAAACTTTGGTTTTAAAATTATATTACCAAAGATAACTAATGATATTACCAAAGTAAATTTAAATTTGGATTTGTATGCGATTTAAAAGATTATATTGATTCAAGTTTTTTTTGATTAAATTGAAATAGATAGATTGTGCAGGTATTTATATTGCATTTTTTATTTTAAATTAATTACTTGATTGACGTCTTTACTTCAGACTTTTACATACTTTTAATATACGTACTAAGGGTTTTTTTTAATTAATCGGATAATTAAAATATCTAACAAATTATTTTCTTTCTAAAAAGAGAAAACTAAGTAATAAAGTAAAAACGGTGTCAAAATTTAAATTATTTCCTTTCATCAATATTAAAAACTTCTATTTTGTAATTTAAAGTAGCTTTTCAAATAACTTGGCTCGCAAAGTAAGTATATCCTGCTATCGTTGTCCTGGCAATCCTACAGGAAAACAAACGGAATAGCGAAATCCTAGAAACAGGTTTTGAATTGACTACAAAGCTTATTTCAATAAACACCCGAGTACAAGGACTTGCTTTGATAGTTTTGTCTTCCTGGAAATGGTAAATAAGCTAGAGAGTCAAATATTTGAAATACAAAACACTTACAAAATAAAGACGTATCCAATTGTTTTTAAAATTTAAAAATAAATAAAATGAATCTTTTACATAACTTTAATAAAAGATAAGAGAACAGCGTAAAAAAGGTTAGCGTGTGTATGGCACAACAATCTGCTTATTAGTAATGACTTTTTTGTATCGTCTTGTCGATACTGTTGATATGTTTCTCTTTTAAAGACTCAGGACGAGAGGAAAGGAGCAAAAAAATGATAAGCAAATATAAAAGAAAGATTCTAAAATGGAATTTAAATTAGTATAAGGTAAGAATACTGACATTAATAAAATTTAAAAATATAATAATACAGAAATAGAGTTTGGTAAAAAAAAATGTTTTACAAATATTATACTGATTTTCGCTTCGATGCTATCCTGTCGATTTTCGGAACTGGGGTTTTAAAGAAACATTTTGTGGACTTGAATTTTTAAGAGTCTGGCTTTGTCACAGGACTTTGTGATTTGAAGTTATGGGGTTCTATTTAGTGTGGGGAATATAGGTCTCAATGCCCAATTGAATTGTTTCGGTAATTTGTTTACATATTTCGGAAGGATCGAAAGTAGAAAAGCAGGTAGGATCCCAAGGGTAGCTGGCAAAGAAATCTCTCAGACCATCCCAGTCGGCCGAATTGTAGTGCCAGACGGTTCGTGGCGGCATGCTTTCAGTTGCCTCAAAATGAGTGGAGTATGATACGGTGACCAAACCATGGTCAGAGCGACCAAGGGGAGCAGTTACTGATGATTGATAGAGTTCGGGGGTGGAAGTAAGAAAGAGATCCAGGGGGTTAGAATTATGAGTGGGAACCCTAGGAAAGTAGGTAGGTTTCATAATTAGATTGGTGAGCGAGTTGCTGATTGCGAAATTTTCTGCTGCTCTGCCTTGTGTATCAGTTTTTGTGGAGCCTAGCCAATCCTTATAATGAACATTAAAATCCCCGAGGACGATTACTTTGGCCAATGGAAACTGGGATATAATATTGTCGATCTTTATTGAAAGGAAATCAAAGAACTCGTTGTGGGAATTGTCAGACGGGACCGTATATACGCAGATTGGTAAAAGATCTGAAAGTAAGTTTAAGCCAAAGAATATCAGGCCTACCCGATTAGAGGTTAGAAACCCTAGCACAAGCCAGGTCGTTGCGAACGTAAGCACAAACGCCGCCATGGGGTCGAAAAGATGAAATAAGTCCATAACCTGGGAAAAGGAGGTGGTTGGTTGCTGTTTTGGGACTTATTTGGGTTTTGGTAAGAAATAGTATGTGGGGTTTGGAGGATTAAAGATAATGGTGA
Source organism: Listronotus oregonensis (assembly GCA_019359885.1). Classification (NCBI taxonomy): domain Eukaryota; kingdom Metazoa; phylum Arthropoda; class Insecta; order Coleoptera; family Curculionidae; genus Listronotus; species Listronotus oregonensis. The sequence goes on from JAHBCN010018654.1 coordinate 11,122, forward strand.
ACAGAGTTTACGTTGGAGTTAACCCCACATATATTTCTGAAGGATATTAGACTTTTCGATGGTGGCCCCCCAAATGTACCCCTCGCCCGGAGAACCGAATGGAGGGGTATTTTACCTCCGGATAACTTTACATTCGGGTGTGCCATCATCATTATTTCCAAATTTTACTAGAGTGGAAAAAAAATGAGAAAGGAAAAGAAAAAGAAAAGAAGAAGAAGGAATACTAAAAGAGAAAGAAGGAGGAGGAAGAAGGAAAACTGACTCACCGCCCAGAACTCGAAACGTCCTAAGACTTTACGAGTCCTTTAGCGTAGTCGTCCACTGAAAGCGAAAACAAGCGACTACGAGCTCACGCGATACGAGCGTCAACAAGCGGCTATAAGACAAGCGATTTCGTGCGACAGGGGTCGTCCACAGGCGGCGGCCGTTCACACTGTTCAGTAGCGACAAAGTAGCGAAGCAGAGTGTACATGTTTGCTTTCGTTGTGTTTCTTTCGTTTTGTGTTTATTATTGCAATTTAAAATGGATGCAGAAAATGCATATTTCTTAGAACTTCCTTATTACAGTTTAATAAGGCGCCAAAGAGTTTAAAAAAGACGAGAGGGGAATACGAACGGACCGCGATATTAAGTTTGTCGGTCTCTTCCATTTTTACACTTGCAATAAAATTTCGAAACTATGTAAAAAAATAACCAAAGCAACCTAGCTAAGTGACATTCGCCGACTAAATATAAAATAATCGCGCGGCTACGAGCGAAAATCCCATCTGAGGGGATCTAGTCGCAAGTTGTTTACTTCTTGTGAGCGCCCCTCTCAAAGTTGCTTGCAATGGACGAGGGTACTCTGAAAAGCAATAGTTAGCTCTCTACCACTACCCTTTGTTTTAACATTCCAGTGACACCGCACTTATAGGTAATGTTGGTAGCTTAGGAGAAATGCTTATATATATATATATATATAACTATATATACCTATATATATATATATGATTATATATTATATATATATATGTAATATGTAGGATATAATATACATATATAATAATCCTTCGTGAGCTGTCATAAAGATAAAAAAAATGAGCACAAGTATTCAAATAACCCCGACAATATACCATTTGTATTTTGTTTTTAATTTATACGAAAACAAAACTAAATCTTAGTGACAACTGGGTTATGAGACAAAATTACATTGTGTATTTAGTAAAATACATATTTGAGAAGATAATTTAAAAGAGTTTAGTATAAAAAAATGTTAAAAACGTGAACTTGTTAAGTTTAAAATTGCTGTTTTATATTGATAAAGAAATATCCAAATTGAAAGATATTTTTGACCAAGTCTTATACCCGGTTTCTCTTGAAAAACCCTTACATCCATAACCGTTTTCGTTCGCCTTGGACTGCTCCAAAGCTTTCTATTAATTTGAAAGCTTCGTAAATTTAAAGGGAAATTTTTTAAAAAATTTAACTATAAAAAGTATTTTCCAAATATAATATAAAAAAACAATTTTATATTTTGATTCCCATTATGGTTTAAATGTATAAATAAACCAAAACGTCAACAAAAGCTTTTCTTTAATTTTTTAATTCATGATTCAAAACCCCAAAGAAAATATACTCAGTAAATAAAAACTAATTTTACAGAAATCACATATTATCTAAAATCAGACTGCAAACAATTTTACGACAAAATCGTTAAATGAAAGAGAAAGCAACTGTAAAGGAAGAATCAAAACAAACGGAAGTGTGTTCGCAATACAACAGAGAATTTGCAATAACAGTCTTTCGCCAAATTGTCAGCTGTCGTTGCTTAAAACAACTAACATAGTGTTATTTTACACTAGAATGAGCTCAAATAGTCCTTGAAGCATGCGACGTAAAATCTAGTCAAATAGGTTTTAGTTTTGTTTAAAAGTGCCTAAAATATGGTGTTTACTTTGGACAACAGTATTTGGCTAAATACCTAAAGCAGTCATGATTTTTTTTATTTTTATATCCGAGAGTATAAAGTTTAAAAAAACGGTCTTAAACGTACTTTAGAAGATAACCGTTAAATTTACATTTTGACCTAATTTATATCAAAAGTGAAGAATAATAACAAACAAAAACATATTCTGTACTTTTGACAATAATATTCAAAACTTTTCTACTAATTTCTCTCCACCCTTAACCTTTAAAAATTAAATTATTTCTTTTGTATTGAGTCGACTTTTACTTGGTGGAAGTCCATTATACCGAGGTAATAAATTAGAAAAAATAATTTGCTAACTTTTCCACAATTTTTATTTTAAGTTATATCAAAGATAATACTACTACGGATAGATGGTTCATTTAAATGGGGCGCTCTGAATCAGTTCGGAGATATCAATGCTTCCGTAAATGCGAATAAAATTAAGTCGGTAACCCCTGCCCCAGCGAAACGAGGTACGAAACCATGTGCGACGTTGTCAATGTCTGTCGCTTGTACCTTATTCGGAATACGAAGTAGCGAAAGCGGGCGGCTAAACGGGTTGTGTATTTTCTAGTCGCGTTTCATCACGCCAATAGTGTACCGCCGGCAGCACTGTTTAACTTTCGTTCAAGGATTGAAATGCATGGCGCGAAAATCTCTCGATGGACATCGGCTCGCGTTAGCCAAAGTCCATTAGGGGTATCAAAAATATAGCATTGAATGGTTTATCTTATCCGTAGTAGTATTATCTTTGGTTATATTTACAAACTCGACATGTTTCGCAACACTGTTGCTTCTTCAACGGAGTTAAGGTAACTGATATTTACTATAAAATAAAGACTAAAACTAACCACTAACTTGTACAAAGGTGTGTTAGGTAACCAGACAGATATTTACAATGGGAAAAACCTAATTATTATATTTACCTATTAACAAAATAAATTCAACAAAGGAGAAGAATTTAGGTCTATTTGATCGTTTAAAAGAATATTGGAATTTTTAAGCTTGTTTATTTCCATGGATTCTAGCAAATTTAATTTTAGGCTTTTGTTTTTATTATGTAGAATATCATAGTTAAAATTAAATGAATGTTGATCTTCTATTAAATGGTTGGAGTAATTAGAATCTTTTTTCTTTTTAACAAAACTAGATAAATGTTCGTTAACCCGTTTATCGAAATTCCTACCCGTTTGTCCTATGTAAATTTTAGGACAGTCATTACACTTTAATCTAGAAACTCCTGATTTCTTTTCTTTAGTTGTTTAGGTTTTATTGTTTTTAATATACTTTCCCAAATTATTAATAGATTTGAAGACAACATTATTATTAAAGTTTTTTAAAAAAGTACCTATTTTACTACTAATATGACCTAAGTATGTAATCACTTTGCAATTATTTTTTGGTTCTTTTATGGTGGAAAAAACTAAATTTATTATATAAAAAAGCTTTAAACCTTAATAAAGTTTTAAAAAATCAAGAGTTGGTATCCTACAGTCAGAGACTAACCAAAATCAAAGTCTATACAAAAACATTATTGTTAAAGAAAAAAAAGGAAGTATAACAACCTAAGTACTCGTCTGTTTTTAATTTAGCAGAAAATATGCAATAATAGTTTTCTGCAGAATTGTCAACTACTGTTGTTTAAACAGCTATCATAGTGTTATTTTACACTAAAATAAGTTTAAATGGACCTTAAAGCGTTCAACGTAAAATCTATTCAAATAACTTTTAGTTTTATTTGAAGTTTCCGAAAAACAGTGTTCACTTTGGACAATGGCACTTCGCTAAATACCTAAAGCTTTCCGTCCGAGATAGAATAAACTTTTACTGTTATGTCGAGAAGTAGGGAAAACTAAGCTACATTTAAAAAGTATTGTTAAATAAAAGCGTACTAATGCTATTATTTTGATAATTATAAAGCACAATTACTGCGAAAAAAAATTTAATCTTCATGTTTCTTTTGTGAAAAAAGTGTAACTTTAGGTTAAAAATACATCTCTTCCCCTAAACTTTACTTACCTAACGTATTGTTTAGCATACGCAGTTTCCAATAAGGCTTAGATATGGGCTAAAAAATAAATATTAGATTAATGGGTACTATACTCAAAAAAAAAAATACTATGCGCGGGATTATTCGTAGCAAATTATTAACATGAAGAAGGAAGAGAGTTGGTGCAAGTTCTAAGCGCACACATACAAAATATATATATATATATATATATATATATATATATATATATATATATATATATATATATATATATATATATATATATATATATATATATATATATATATATTATATATATATATATATATATATATATATATATATATATATATATATATATATATATATATATATATATATATATATATATATATATATATATATATATATATATATATATATATATATATATATAATATAAGGGTAGTCTTGACCGACTAGTTAACTAACAAGTTCTAAAATTTTGAGGTTCGGTCTGTGAGGGTTTTTTTAAATGGAAAAAGAAAAACTTTTTTTACTACGCCAAGCTTTCTGGAATGTTTATTCCCTTTTTCTTAGGCTACAATAGAAGTACAAGATCTTAGTGAAATAAAGTAAAAACCATTTTTTTATAAAATTTACCTTGTGTGCAAAGTAAGTTAAATGTTAACAAAATCAACATCCTGTATGGAACTTTTGAACTAGTGTTTTGCACCCACAATTAACATTATTTAAGACTAATTATTATTTTGTTTTTTTAAAAAAAAATAAAAGGAAATTTTATACCACCACGCGGGGGAGATTTTTAACTGACCTATGCGAAGTTACTTTTTTAATGTTAAACGTTTTTTTCCCCGGTTTTTTTGGAAAAAAGAAATTCCATTGGAAGTTCGTTACTTATCTCACAGAGGTTTGGTGTGGAAACTGAGAATGCGGTTCTTGGTTGTCGAAACCTTTTGTCAGAAAATCCTTGTCTCTCACCCAAGGATTGACTGTGATTTAAAGAACCCTGTAGTAGTCGGTACGATATATCTAAAATTTAATTTTATAGGAATCTGTAAAATTGAACAATCCTTGTCTGTCACTCAAGGACTGTTTTGAATGAAAGGACTAGATGGCGAATATTTGCGGCTGGCTAGAAACACATCCAATGCCACGTTAGATGGAGCTGCAGTCACCCGACAGTCCTTTTTGTTGAAATTGTTTGACCGAAATTGCTCTGTTGAGAGATAATTTAAACGTTATGAGTCTGATTAAAAGAGACAATGGAGAGAAAAAAGGCACTAGTCTGTCTTGATTTTATTGAGTCATGCCTTCCTAGCGGGGGGCTCAACACTCAAGGCCTTGTTTTAAGATATTGGTTCATATTGTTAGGTATTAAATGAAAATTATTAAGAACTGGTCAGGAACCCCCACTGGGTGTTACACAATTGACAGGTTAAGACTAGATTTACTGATTTTTTTTGGTAAAAACAAGCAAGCAAACAAGTAAAGAGAAATGCAGAAAGGGGAATAAATTTTTTTGTTTTTTTTTTGCTTTTGATAAACCACTATGCTGTGACCCATACGCTGAATTCCACCATCACATTGTGATGGAACCTTTATGAGCGTACCAGTGGCAGCACAGTGAGTCTCTCAAAGCCTTAATCAAAATACAAAATTGATTGATACATTCAAGTCATTAAGAAAAACTGTACTCATTGCTTGTCAATTTGTACCTAGTTTATGTGAGACTTTCA